>CM012445.1:1030707-1125617 GCA_003999625.1 Oryzias javanicus
TGCAGTTTCAGCTGCTGCAGTTTCAGCTGCTGCAGTTTCAGTTGCTGAAGGTTCAGCTGCTGCAGTTTCAGCTACTGCAGTTTCAGCTGCTGCAGTTTCAGCTACTGCAGTTTCAGCTGCTGCAGTTTCAGCTGCTGCAGTTTCAGCTGCTGCAGTTTCAGTTGCTGAAGGTTCAGCTGCTGCAGTTTCAGCTGCTGCAGTTTCAGCTGCTGCAGTTTCAGTTGCTGAAGGTTCAGCTGCTGCAGTTTCAGCTACTGCAGTTTCAGCTGCTGCAGTTTCAGCTGCTGCAGTTTCAGTTGCTGAAGGTTCAGCTGCTGCTGTTTCAGCTACTGCAGTTTCAGCTGCTGCAGTTTCAGCTGCTGCAGTTTCAGCTGCTGCAGTTTCAGTTGCTGAAGGTTCAGCTGCTGCAGTTTCAGCTACTGCAGTTTCAGCTGCTGCAGTTTCAGTTGCTGAAGGTTCAGCTGCTGCAGTTTCAGCTACTGCAGTTTCAGCTGCTGCAGTTTCAGCTGCTGCAGTTTCAGCTACTGCAGTTTCAGCTGCTGCAGTTTCAGCTACTGCAGTTTCAGCTGCTGCAGTTTCAGCTACTGCTGCACTGTTTGATTAGGAAACACTCACAGCTTCAACATGAAGCTGAAGCAGTGAATGACCACGTTTCAGAGCCTCGATCAATCCAGCTATTTAATCTCCTAATGCATCATGGGGGGGTGTATTGGTGTGTGTGTGTGTGTGTGTGTGGGGGGGGGGGTTTGTTGCAGAGTTCTCCACCTGCAGACTCTCCAGCTTAAATGTTGCGTAACTGCAGGTCCACATTCCCATGTCTGACTTGGATCAAACATGAAGAAAGTTCTGGTCTTGCAGGAAGAACATGTACGCTGGAGGAGACTCTCAGATGAACGGAGACATGCCTCATGATGGGGGTCACGGAGGGGGGGGCCACGCCGTGGGGGACGAGCTGGAAAAGACCGGGAGGTAAGAACATCCAACACTGTTTCAGGGTATGCTGTGGGCGGAGCTTCAGCGGGTTTCAGTGTATTTTGTCCTGTGGGCGGAGCTTCAGTATGTTTCAGTGTATTTTGTACTGTGGGCGGATCTTAAGCGGGTTTCATTGTATTATGTTTTGTGGGCGGAGCTTCAGCGTGCTTTAGACCATGAAGGAATCTCTTTTGGTGTCTGTTAGAAACCTCAGCTTCTTCTTAAACTGTTTCGATGCTTCTAAAGCAACATGAGCTCTGGGTGGTTATTGAAAACTTCTAAAGCTTTTGATAAATTGAAGATTAGAATTATAAAATGGTTTAAAATGGTTTTTCTGTGTAGTTTTTGTTTTTCAAACTTCTTTGACTTTTCAATCCAGAAGTTTTATCCTTTCAGTCTTTAAAAGTTTCAGTGGTGAAGAAAAGACTTTCTTTAGTCTTTAACGGGCCTGACCGCCGCCTTCTTTAACGGGCCTCACCGCCGCCTTCATCCGCAGGTTTTGTGGCGGTCTCCTTCTGGACATCAAGAGAAAAGCGCCTTTCTTCATCAGCGACTTCACCGACGCCTTCCACATCCAGGCCCTGTCTGCCATTCTCTTCATTTACCTGGGAACCGTCACCAACGCCATCACCTTCGGCGGCCTGCTGGGGGACGCCACTGACAACATGCAGGTGAGGCGGGGTCGGAGGCGGGGTCGGAGGCGGGGTCGGAGGCGGGCCCGGATCCGTCTGAGCGTGCCTGAGGACCCCGTGGCTCTTTGCAGGGGGTGTTGGAGAGTTTTCTGGGCACGGCCATCGCCGGCGGAGTCTTCTGTCTGCTGGCGGGTCAGCCCCTGACCATCCTCAGCAGCACCGGTCCGGTTCTGGTGTTTGAGCGGCTGCTCTTCAACTTCAGCAGGTTTGTCCTGACGACACACTCGCTCCACCGTAACCACAACGGTTTACCAAAAGAATCCCAGATGATTGTGACAGGAGAGAAGCTGAAGTGTCAGAGATGATGTCATCAGAGAGAAGATGTACAATAATGTTAATGTGTAAATGCTTGAGACTGAAGGTTGTTTAAAAACCATCATTGGAGCTGAAGTTCTGGTGCTGAAGGATGAACACTTCAGCAATAGCAACATATCACACGCCATCCAGCTACCAGAACTCTTCAACCATGTATGTGATTCAACATGTTCTGTTGGACTTGTGTTAAATGCTTGAAGAGTTCTGGTCGTTGACTGGATCCAAAGCTCCAGTGTCAAAGGGTTCAAATCCAGTGTTCAGAGGAATTCGTTCACAGAAAACTGAAACATTTCATCCTCTAAACTCAGGATTTGTGCTCCTTTGTCGTGTCTTTTAAACTTCCTGTCAAACAGGAAGTGATGCTGTGAAACATTCAGGTGCTGTGTCCTGATTTATCTACAGACTAGACTAACATCCAGTTGATCCGCTCTACCAAAGACCCGGCCGACGTCGACCGGGAAGGCTGCGGCCTCTGAAGGATGCAGCCTCTGAAGGCTTCAGCCTCTGAAGGCTTCAGCCTCTGAAGGCTGCGGCCTCTGAAGGATGCAGCCTCTGAAGGCTGCGGCCTCTGAAGGCTTCAGCCTCTGAAGGCTGCGGCCTCTGAAGGATGCAGCCTCTGAAGGATGCAGCCTCTGAAGGATGCAGCCTCTGAAGAATGCAGCCTCTGAAGAATGCAGCCTCTGAAGAATGCAGCCTCTGAAGGCTTCAGCCTCTGAAGGCTGCGGCCTCTGAAGGATGCAGCCTCTGAAGGATGCAGCCTCTGAAGGCTGCGGCCTCTGAAGGATGCAGCCTCTGAAGGATGCAGCGCCTGAAGGATGCAGCCTCTGAAGGCTGCGGCCTCTGAAGGATGCAGCCTCTGAAGGATGCAGCGCCTGAATTTGGACGCACTCTAAAGTCACAAACAGGAAGTGGATTTGTAAAAGCAGACAAACTTCTGTTTTCATCCTCATCTCAGACCAGAACTGCCCCCTGCTGGCCGTCAGGGTGCACTTCAGAACTGAACTCCCGCCTCTTCCTGTCCTCAGAGAAAACGACTTCGACTACATGGAGTTCCGGCTGTGGATCGGCTTGTGGTCGGCGTTCTTCTGCCTGGCGCTGGTGGCCACGGACGCCAGCTACATGGTGAAATACTTCACTCGCTTCACAGAGGAGGGCTTCTCCTGCCTCATCAGCTTCATCTTCATCTACGACGCCTTCAAGAAGATGCTGAAGCTGTCTCACCACTACCCCATCAACTCTGACTACAGGATGGACGACGTCACTCATTACGACTGTCTCTGCATGATGCCGACCATCCCAGGTGAGCCGCCGATCGTCTGGACTGGAAAACACGTCTCGGGGGGGGCGGGGTCACCTGCTGACCTCTGCTGGAGGAAACAGTCTGAGACCGTTTCTTGGCTCTGTAGCCCATCTGGTTATTTCAGGATTTGAGCGCCGCCTTCATCTCTTTGATCTGTTTGCGTGTTGCAGAAAACGAAACGGGGCCGCTGGACTCCTCAGAAAGCATGTCCATCTGGTACTGGAACAACACGGGCCTGGTGAGTGTCCGAGAAGGAGGTCGCTGAGCGGGAACGGCGGTTAATGATCCGTGAGGGGTGTGGCCTGAGTGAAGGCGTTGCTGTGAGGATGACTGGACTCTGGCTACACATTGTCAGATGTTCTGGACTTTAGTCTTTGGGGAGAACCTGGACAGGTGTCCTGATGATGCCTGCATCTCTGTGCAGCCGCTGAACGCCACGTGGTCGTCCCTCACAAAGACGGACTGCCTGAAGTATAAGGGCGAGTTGGTGGGGAAAGCCTGCGAGTTCGTCCCAGACATCGCCCTCATGTCCTTCATCCTCTTCTTCGGCACCTACACCTGCTCCATGGCTCTGAAGAAGTTCAAAAGCAGCCCCTTCTTCCCCACCACGGTGAGCCGACAGAACCGGACTCTTCTGCAGAGTTCTGACACTGAAGGAGCTCTGCTCTCTCCGTCCAGGTGAGGAAACTCATCAGCGACTTCGCCATCATCCTGGCCATCCTCATCTTCTGTGGCGTCGACATGCTGGTGGGGGTGGAAACTCCCAAACTCATTGTGCCAAGCGAGTTCAAGGTGAGTCCCTGAAGTTCTGAGCGTCTGAGAGGAACAGCCGTCCAGCCTGAAGTTCTGCCCTCCGCTCAGCCCACCAGCCCAAACCGGGGCTGGTTCGTGCCCCCGTTTGGAGGAAACCCCTGGTGGGTGTACCTGGCGGCGTCCATCCCTGCTCTGCTGGTCACCATCCTGCTGTTCATGGACCAGCAGATCACGGCCGTCATCGTCAACAGGAAGGAGCACAAGCTGAAGGTGAGGTCGTGGCGAGCCGCGCTCACACCTGCGTCTGCGCCCGCCGTCACAGCCTCTGCGTCTGCTCTGCTCCAGAAAGGGGCGGGGTACCACCTGGACCTGTTCTGGGTGGCGGTCCTGTTGGTGGTCTGCTCCTTCATGGGTCTGCCGTGGTACGTCGCCGCCACCGTCATCTCCATCGCTCACATCGACAGTCTGAAGATGGAGACGGAAACGTCGGCTCCTGGAGAGCAGCCCAAGTTCCTGGGCGTGAGGTAGGAGGAGCCTCCTGCTGGGTTGGAGGCACAGACGTCAACCCTGTGGTCATGTGACCCCCGAAAGGGGAACTCACCTGCCGGTCTCTGACCACGCCCACTTTGACTGTTAGGAGCTCAGTCATATGTCAGTTAATGCAGACCAGATTTGATCTGAATCGTTCTTAATTCTGTCATTAATCTGATATTAACGGATCAGATTGATGAGAAGATGAGATGGTGAAGAGTGAAGGTTCATCAAATAACTGAAGGAGGCGGACTGGCAGCAGAGGCAGGAAGCTTTACCGGAACCAGGAAGGGTCCGGATGGCAGGTAGGAGGAGCCAGGGAGGTAGGAGGAGCCAGGGAGGTAGGAGGAGCCAGGGAGGGGCTTCTGAAGGCTCAGGAATTAAGATGGGATGCAGGTATGCAAAGCCACAAGGTAGAAAAGGCCACGCCTCCCTGTAGAGCAGGGGTGGGCAAACTACGGCCCGGGGGCCACATGCGGTCCCTTAAACTACTTAATCTGGCCCTCCAAATTAAAATACATTGAATCAAAATTCCTAATTATTTTTTATTTTCATTGTATTTCTAGTTTCTTCTCATGAATGATGTTGTTTCTCTGGCGTTCGTGTGTGTTTTTGTCTGAGTCAGATGGTGATTTTTCGGATTTCTTTGAGTTTGTATTTTCCTCTGAAGAACATCAACCCATTGGATCACCAAAAAGAGAACAAAAATCAAAATTTAGAAAATTAAAATTCCCAATTTTCTGTTTTAAATGAATATATGTGAATTTGAATCCAAATTAAAGCATGTTTTTTCTCTAGATTCCATATTATCTTTTTAGTTTATGAGGTTGATTACCCAATCTCTCCTTCCATCTGATCCTTGTCCGGCCCTCATGCCAAATTTTAGAACCCTTTGTGGCCCACGAGTCAAAACAATTGCCCACCCCTGCTGTAGAGGCAGAAAACAGACGGAGAACATAAGAAGAAGAATGGCAGAAGATGAAGAGATCTTCAACCGTTCAACAATATTCTGGCCCAAAACTCTAGAAACTGAACCCAAAGACTCAAACTAGAGATCAGGATTCAGAAGAAAACCAGGAACAAGTCACAGGAACAAGTCACAGGAACAAGTCACAGGAACAAGTCACAGGAACAGGTCACAGCTGCAGAGGTTGGTCTCCTGAAGCAGCTCCTGCTTTTAGGAAATAACGGATCAGATTTGATTTTGACAGATTCTTCTGAGGAAAGATCTTCATAACAAGCTTTCATTCAGGGATTTGATGCTTTATTAATCATTATGACATAAATATTTACAACCCAAAGGTCATGACCTCTGACTTTACTAAGAGTTTAAAATAATCAGAGTGACTTCAGCAGTAAAGAATACCTGAAGGTAAGAATCCTTTAAGATCTGAGAAGATTCAGTAACTCACACCTGCTAGCTTCTAGAATCAAGAAATACCTGATGGATCTATCATGGATCTATTATGGATCTATCATGGATCTATGATGGATCTATTATGGATCTATCATGGATCTATCATGGATCTATTATGGATCTATCATGGATCTATTATGGATCTATTATGGATCTATCATGGATCTATTATGGATCTATCATGGATCTATCATGGATCTATTATGGATCTATCATGGATCTATCATGGATCTATTATGGATCTATCATGGATCTATTATGGATCTATCATGGATCTATCATGGATCTATTATGGATCTATCATGGATCTATCATGGATCTATCATGGATCTATTATGGATCTATCATGGATCTATCATGGATCTATTATGGATCTATTATGGATCTATCATGGATCTATTATGGATCTATCATGGATCTATTATGGATCTATCATGGATCTATCATGGATCTATTATGGATCTATCATGGATCTATTATGGATCTATTATGGATCTATCATGGATCTATCATGGATCTATTATGGATCTATCATGGATCTATCATGGATCTATTATGGATCTATCATGGATCTATTATGGATCTATCATGGATTTATTATGGATCTATTATGGATCTATTATGGATCTATTATGGATCTATTATGGATCTAATATGGATCTATCATGGATCTATCATGGATCTATTATGGATCTATTATGGATCTATCATGGATCTATTATGGATCTGTTATGGATCTGTTGGATGGATGGATCTATTATGGATCTATCATGGATCTATCATGGATCTATTATGGATCTATCATGGATCTATTATGGATCTATCATGGATTTATTATGGATCTATTATGGATCTATTATGGATCTATTATGGATCTAATATGGATCTATCATGGATCTATCATGGATCTATCATGGATCTATTATGGATCTATTATAGATCTATTATGGATCTATCATGGATCTATCATGGATCTATTATGGATCTATTATGGATCTATCATGGATCTATTATGGATCTATCATGGATCTATTATGGATCTATTATGGATCTATCATGGATCTATCATGGATCTATTATGGATCTATCATGGATCTATCATGGATCTATTATGGATCTATCATGGATCTATTATGGATCTATCATGGATTTATTATGGATCTATTATGGATCTATTATGGATCTATTATATGGATCTAATATGGATCTATCATGGATCTATCATGGATCTATTATGGATCTATTATGGATCTATCATGGATCTATTATGGATCTGTTATGGATCTGTTATGGATCTGTTATGGATCTATTATGGATCTATCATGGATCTATCATGGATCTATTATGGATCTATCATGGATCTATTATGGATCTATCATGGATTTATTATGGATCTATTATGGATCTATTATGGATCTATTATGGATCTAATATGGATCTATCATGGATCTATCATGGATCTATTATGGATCTATTATGGATCTATCATGGATCTATCATGGATCTATCATGGATCTATTATGGATCTATCATGGATCTATTATGGATCTATCATGGATTTATTATGGATCTATTATGGATAATTATGGATCTATTATGGATTTATCATGGATCTATTATGGATCTATTATGGATCTATTATGGATCTATTATGGATCTATTATGGATCTATTAAAGATCTATCAAGGCTCTGTTGTGAACCCATTGTCGATCTATTAGGAATCTGTTATGGATCTGTTATACATCCTCTATGGATCTGATATAGATCTATTATGGATCTGTTTTAGATCTATTATAGATCTTTTATCATGACTTGCCCTCATCTAGAGAATCAGCATTTTAAAAATGAAAATTCCTGGAAAACCTAAAATATTTCAGACAGATACTGAGCTGGACCTTCAAGCTCTGAGGTCTCTGGTACCGGACCAGAACTTTGGGGAGAAACTGGCTGGTTATGGTGTTTGTTTGCTGGATCACATTGGAAATTGTGTCATCGTCAAATATCAGCTTGATCAAAATAAAGATGTTATAAACATTAGAGTCATATTGATTAAGCAAAACTGAACCAGCTGCAGCGAAAACGACTAAAACAGAAACTTTAGAACCTGCAAGAACCTGTAGAACTTCACAGAACCTGCAGAACCTCATAGAACCTCACAGAACCTGCAGAACCTGCAGAACCGTGGTCTCAGTCCTGCAGGTTCTGCTCTCTTCTCCCGTGGTCCAGAGTGAAGAGTCGACCCGATGAAACCATCTTTGGTTTCTGTTATCGTCTCATCCGTGTGAGCGAGGAGATGATCAAAGTGTGATGTCATGGTCATCCTCCTCCCTCATGAAACCGTCTGGACGCTGTGGACCCTCCCCTCCATGGACAACCTCCCCAGAACGATGTTCTCCTGCGATGTAGAATGATAGATGCAGATCTCTGTGTGATGGAGCTTCACCTCAGCGGGACTCAGTTGGACCTCCGGGAGAACCGGGCTGTGTTGGCTCTGACGGTCCTCGTGTTCTGTCTGCAGGGAGCAGAGGGTCACCGGCGTGTTCGTCTTCATCCTGACCGGCCTGTCCGTCTTCATGTCTCCCATCTTGAAGGTAACCTGATCCAAACGTCTCTGCATGAAGATCCGGTTCCCCTTCAGAAGACCACAGGCAGTCAGAACCAGTCAGAGTCGTCTTCCATGAACATGTTGGTTCTGAAATGATGTTCTGCATCAGATGATGTGAGATTCTAGTTTAAATGAACGTAAACCGATCGAGGACCGAAGCAGAAAGGGTTTGGTACGGATCCGGTTTTCTCTGCAGAACCATCACACCTCCATCCATTTTCTGAGCCTTTCAGGGTCACCTGTTGCTGGAGCCTATCCTGTCTGGGTTCCTTCTTGACGGTCCGCCGGTGTTTGGAGCTTCAGAGGAACGTCATCGTTTGGATTGTTTCAGACTGATTCTCGTTCCTCGTTCTCTGCTCCTCAGTTCATCCCCATGCCCGTGCTCTACGGCGTCTTCCTCTACATGGGCGTGGCCTCTCTGAACGGCGTGCAGGTGAATATTCGGTCCTGAGTTTCTCCTGATCTCAGATGGTTTAGGAACATGTTTTTCTCTGTGTGATTGAAGTTCTTGATCTTTTCTTACATTTGATCCAAAACCAACAGTTTGACTTGAAGGTTCATCCATGGAGACTTCCACATGTTTGTGTTTCTCAGCAACAACCTGATTCCTCCCCGAAACAGAAGAAAACAGATCGGGGTTCAAACTGTAGAAGGAGGCTGGAGCACCTTCTACAGCTTCAGCTCCAGCTTCAGCTTCAGCTTCAGCTTCAGCTTCAGCTTCAGCTCCACCTCCTCCTCTCCTCTGGTTTGTGTTTCCAGTTCATGGACCGCCTGAAGCTGCTGCTGATGCCGGCCAAACATCAGCCGGACCTGATCTACCTGCGGCACGTTCCTCTCAGGAAGGTGCACCTCTTCACCTTCATCCAGGTGCTGTGCTTGGCTCTGCTGTGGATCCTCAAGTCCACGGTGGCCGCCATCATCTTCCCCGTCATGGTAAGAGGAGGAGGAAACCGCTTTGGAAAAAAACTCTTTTTCACGGATGAATTTCTGCTTCTTTGTTCGACTTTCAAAAGCAAAAAACTAAAAATTTCGACTTTTATTCTTAATCGATAAAGTAGCAAAAATGTTTGTGACAAAAACAGAAGAAAATGTGAGAATTCTGAGAAAACTGCAGCTGGAACCAGAAGAATAATCTGAGGATCAGGTAATAAACAGAATAGATTCTGTTAGAAAAACCGTTTCTCTGTTTCTGGAAACGGCTCGTCCCACCGAGGCTTCAGAGGCTTCAGAGGCTTCAGAAGCTTCAGAGGCTTCAGAGGCTTCAGAGGCTTCAGAGGCTTCAGAGGCTTCAGAGGCTTCAGAGGCTGAAAACAAAAGAGAAGAAAGAAGCAGTGAGTTTGTATTTCTCTGTTTGGAGATGTGTGGAAGTGTTTGTTCTGTCCAAAACTGACCTTTGAAAAGGTCAAAGGTTGGTTCTGGAGCCCGACTGAGCGGTTCTGAGAAACGACGGTTCTGGAGCAAAACGGAAGGATTAAAGTCGTTCTGATGGCGTGTCTCAAAAATCTGTGTCACATCAACCAATCAGGAAGTCTGCTTTGACCTGTGATGCGTCGATGATGTAATCAGTGGGTGGAGTCTAAAAGCAACATGGAGGGTCGTTCTCCTCGTTCAGTATTTAATGAGACGATAATGTGAAGCTCCTCCCTTTATCTTCTCATTTTCCCTCCTCGGATGAGTCTTCAAACTGGGTCACATGAGACAGAAGTACCGCTGAGAGCGCCGTCCTCCAGACGCCGTCCTCCAGGCGCCGTCCTCCAGACGCCGTCCTCCAGGCGCCGTCCTCCAGACGCCGTCCTCCAGACGCCGTCCTCCAGACGCCGTCCTGCAGACGCCGTCCTCCAGACGCCGTCCTCCAGGCGCCGTCCTCCAGACGCCGTCCTGCAGACGCCGTCCTCCAGACGCCGTCCTCCAGACGCCGTCCTCCAGGCGCCGTCCTCAGACGCCGTCCTGCAGACGCCGCTCCTCCAGACGCCGCTCCTCCAGGCGCCGTCCTCCAGACGCCGTCCTCCAGACGCCGTCCTCCAGGCGCCGTCCTCCAGGCGCCGTCCTCCAGACGCCGTCTTCCAGGCGCCGTCCTCCAGACGCCGTCCTCCAGGCGCCGTCTCTCAGACGCCGTCCTCCAGACGCCGTCCTCCAGACGCCGTCCTCCAGGCGCCGTCCTCCAGACGCCGTCTTCCAGACGCCGTCCTGCAGACGCCGTCCTCCAGGCGCCGTCCTCCAGACGCCGTCCTCCAGACGCCGTCCTCCAGACGCCGTCCTCCAGACGCCGTCCTGCAGACGCCGTCCTCCAGACGCCGTCCTCCAGGCGCCGTCCTCCAGACGCCGTCCTCCAGACGCCGTCCTCCAGACGCCGTCCTGCAGACGCCGTCCTCCAGGCGCCGTCCTCCAGGCGCCGTCCTGCAGACGCCGTCCTCCAGACGCCGTCCTCCAGGCGCCGTCCTCCAGGCGCCGTCCTCCAGACGCCGTCTTCCAGACGCCGTCCTCCAGACGCCGTCCTCCAGGCGCCGTCCTGCAGACGCCGTCCTCCAGGCGCCGTCCTCCAGGCGCCGTCCTGCAGACGCCGTCCTCTAGACGCCGTCCTCCAGGCGCCGTCCTGCAGACGCCGTCCTGCAGACGCCGTCCTCCAGACGCCGTCCTCCAGGCGCCGTCCTGCAGACGCCGTCCTCCAGACGCCGTCCTCCAGGCGCCGTCCTCCAGGCGCCGTCCTCCAGACGCCGTCCTCCAGACGCCGTCCTCCAGACGCCGTCCTGCAGACGCCGTCCTCGGCGCGCCGTCCTCCAGGCGCCGTCCTGCAGACGCCGTCCTCCAGGCGCCGTCCTCCAGACGCCGTCCTGCAGACGCCGTCCTCCAGACGCCGTCCTCCAGGCGCCGTCCTCTAGACGCCGTCCTCCAGGCGCCGTCCTGCAGACGCCGTCCTGCAGACGCCGTCCTCCAGACGCCGTCCTCCAGGCGCCGTCCTCTAGACGCCGTCCTCCAGGCGCCGTCCTCCAGACGCCGTCCTCCAGGCGCCGTCCTCCAGACGCCGTCCTCCAGACGCCGTCCTCCAGGCGCCGTCCTCCAGACGCCGTCCTGCAGACGCCGTCCTCCAGACGCCGTCCTCCAGACGCCGCCTGCAGACGCCGCTCCTCCAGACGCCGCTCCTCCAGACGCCGTCCTCCAGGCGCCGTCCTCTAGACGCCGTCCTCCAGGCGCCGTCCTCCAGACGCCGTCCTCCAGACGACCGTCCTCCAGGCGCCGTCCTCCAGACGCCGTCCTCCAGACGCCGTCCTCCAGGCGCCGTCCTCCAGACGCCGTCCTGCAGACGCCGTCCTCCAGACGCCGTCCTCCAGACGCCGTCCTGCAGACGCCGCTCCTCCAGACGCCGCTCCTCCAGGCGCCGTCCTCCAGGCGCCGTCCTCCAGACGCCGTCCTCCAGGCGCCGTCCTCCAGGCGCCGTCCTCCAGACGCCGTCTTCCAGGCGCCGTCCTCCAGACGCCGTCCTCCAGGCGCCGTCCTCCAGACGCCGTCCTCCAGACGCCGTCCTCCAGAACTGCTGAGTCAGCATTCTGGAGGCATCACCTCCAGGATGAGATAAGAGTCTCATCAGATCTGTGTGTCGGGGGGTTTGTTGGTGTCAATTTGAAAGATTCCTGCGTTCATCTTCAACCTGTCGTCATCTGAACGTGCAGGTGTGAACATCTGAACGTGTGCAGGTGTGAACATCTGAACGTGTGCAGGTGTGAACATCTGAACGTGCAGGTGTGAACATCTGAACGTGTGCAGGTGTGAACATCTGAACGTGTGCAGGTGTGAACATCTGAACGTGCAGGTGTGAACATCTGAACGTGCAGGTGTGAACATCATTCTGGATTCATCTTCATTTGCTCCTGTTTGTTCCAAATGTGTCGTTTGAGTTACAAATCAGGGATGAAGGTGAGTCTACTGTCTCTGTCAGGTGACCTTCACACCTGTCCAACAGACAGGAACCAGAATGTGAAGCTGTTCTTCTGTGTTGATGAAGGTTCCTTCACTGACACCTGAAGGCTGACCGTGGTACTGCAGCCGCTGCCGCTGCCGCTCTTTCAGCTCCCAGAAGTCTTCGTGATGATGATGATGTTCATGTAGGAGTAATCCCGCCCCATTTCCCGTCATCTTCCTCATTCACAACGATTTACATTCAGAAAATGTTGATCTTCATCTTCTTTCAACCTTTCCCTAAATATGAAAACCGGCAGACGAACAGTTCAGATGGGCGGAGTCTGTAAACGTGACAGTCGGTCCTCTGACCGCCATCACGAAGACGCCATTGATCACTGGAAGTTTGACCTTTGAGTCAGGTCAAATCAATCATCATCTCCTGACTGATCGTTAAAGCTCAGAGATCTGGAAGGCTTCCAGGCTGACTGAAGCGGTCCAAAGCTGGCCTGACCCGGTTCTTCTCCCCCCACAGGAGACAAGCCCCTGTCATTCCTTGACCAACACACGACGTGCTGAGCAGCTGCGCTACTACCAGGACAGCTACTTATCCAGGTGAGGACGGACGCCGCACGGCGCACGCCACACGCCGCACGCCACACGCCGCACGCCGCCTCCATCGTTGCTCTTCAAAGGTCAAAGCGGGAACACGATGCCGGTCTGATCTTTAAAGGTCAGTCCGGGTAATGAGCTGACCTATGGCGGAGTCTGGATTCCAGCGTGAAGCGGAGCGCCCGGCGCCACCGCTTCCTGTTCTGTCTGCCGATTGGATTTTTCTGCTCCGGTTGGAGTTTTTCTAACGGTCGGGTTTGGATTCACGTCCTTCCTGTTCTGCTTCTGTCTGACCAAACGGACCCGAGGGGAACCGCTTTGGGTTCGGCTGGTTCCGCTCAAGGCTTCAGGCCGGGTCCTTCAGAGAGTTCTTCTGGACTCTGAGGACGAGCTCGGCGGGCTCGTCTGCGGCCGAGCAGAAGATGGCGGCGGCGTTTCCGGCGTTGAACTATCGGGTCGCAGACAGAACCATCAGGAAGTCTTTCATGCTCATTTGTTTTCATTTTAGTGCATTTTTCAATCAATCGATCAATCAATCCCTTTATAATGTGATTACTTAGTCAGAATCACTCAGTCATTTGTTTCAATCACTCTTTCATTTATAACCTTTAGAATTTTTGAAACATTGAGCAAAATACGCCACAAAGGAAATGAACGAGAAAGTTTTTTTAAGTAGATTTAAGTAGATCATGTTTTCTTCTTTTAGAGTCATTTTCAAAAAATTGGGATTGTACCTAATATTTTAGCAACATGCTAACGTTTTTGCCTGATTTCGTTTACGGAGCAATTTTAAGCTACTTAAGAGTTTAGCTAGTATGGAAACAAGCTAGCTTGTTGGGCTAATTTGGCATCTACTGAGGTTTTTTATGCTAATTTGGATTTTAGTTCATATTTCAGCAACACACTGAATATTTTAGTAAAACTGGCATGTATTGGGGATTTTTTTACTCAGTTTCACTACAAATCTCTCAGAAATGTAGGTCAGCTTCAGCGTTCTTTCACAGTTCATGAAATGTCAGGTAAATGTAACATTTTGCTAACAGCTTTTTCACTGCATCCCTTCAGAATGTAAATACTTTCAGCTAGAAGCATTCATGCTAGCATTATTCCAGGTGAAAATAAATAAAGTTTAACTAATATTTTAGTCACATGCTAACGTTTTTGGCTAATTTGTTAACTCAAGGCTCTTATAGGCTAATTTAGAGTTTAGCTTTTTTAGGAACAGGCTAACATTTTTCAGTAATTTTAGGCTAAATTGGAGTTTAGCGATTATCTAAGCAATGAGCTACCTGTTTTTAGCTAATTTGGCATCTACTAAAGTTTAAGTTTAGCTAATATTTTAGCAACATGTTAATGTTTTTAGCTAATTTGCTATCTACTGAGGTTTTTATATGCTAATTTTGAGTTTAGCTTTCATTTTAGCAACAGGCTAACGTTTTTGACTAATTTAGTTTACTGAGAAGTTTTGCTAGTAATTAAGTAACGAGCTAAGTTTTTTTGGGTTAGTTTGGAGTTAAGCTCATATTTAAGCAACACATTCAATATTTTAGCAAAATGAGTACGTATTATGGATTTTTAAGCAATTTTACTACAAACTTTTCCGAGATTTCGGTCAACCTCTGCGCTCTTTCATAGAGCTTTAGCATTACTGCTGGTAATGCAGCATTCCTCGTTTATATGGAATCTTTCATCAAGTTGCTGTTGAACACATTAGATTAAAGAAACAATCATAGAAGAGAAATAAAAATAGAAAATAGCAGAAACGCTGTGGCTAAGATTTAAGGAGGACTGCATAGATGAGAAGATACAAACCAAACAAAAGATCAATGATCCATAAATAAGTAGATTCAAGGATTTTTGTCACAGTTTTTTCTGACTTTAAACTGGCGTTTCGATGTTTCAACTTCCTGAGTCTTAAATCTTCTCTGGGAGGATTTTCAGTTCGGAGAGTCTCTGGAACAGAACCCTGTGGTACACCACGACTGCAATCGGAAAAACAAACCGGAATCTATCGGATCATTTTAGCGTGATTCGGTTTAACAAACAGATGCAGGTTTGAGTCCAGACAGGACTCGTGCAGACGCTGAACCACAGCTGCTTTTCTCTGAAATTCTCCCAAAGCTGAAACAGAATCAGGAAATCCGTGAAGGAACGATCGGAATGTTTTCCAATAAACAACCCGGAGCGCTGCAGGAAATGAAAAGGCTCAGAGAACGACCCGGGAACATGGACGCAGAGACACGCCCCTTTACCTGGACGCCGGGGTCACTCTCTCTCCTGTTTGACCGGGACTTTTCTCTTAAGGTGGACTGAAGGGTTGCAGCTTTCAGCAGAATCCAGACTGTAATTGATGACATCATCTCAGGTCAGCCTGCAGACCAATCGGACCATCTGTCCCGTCTGTGACTCCAGCAGAACCTCAGCGGTAATCCCGTCAGAACGAATCATTTGATCATCTGCAGTCAGAACCGCAGAACGCGTGATTGTTTCAGAATAATCTTCCTCTGAGGCGGAGCTCCAATTATGCTCAGGTCACACGGGCCGGGTCCGGCTCAGGTCCAGGTCCTGCTGACGGGTGTCGGGTCACGTGTTCCCGTCAGAGGGAAGTCATATGAACTATTAGACCTCCTGCTGCACTGCAGGTCATTTTTGACCCGCTTCAGCTCCAAACCTTCAGAACATTTTCTGTTCATGAGTTTCTCACTCGTTTGGTTTCTCTAAACTCATCTTAGCGTTAAAACCGACCCGGTTTACGACTCAGACCAGCATCTGTTCTGGTTCTGGAAGCTCCAGCTGCAGTGCCTCTGCCGTCCACACGGAGGCGCCAGAGATCCAGTCTGTGAGGCTTCTGTCTGCATGGTGACACAGTCCAGGTTCTACTGCAGACCCGGCGGGTCAGAACCCGGAAAAGATCAGAGAAACTCAAAGAAAACTCAAATTCAGATAAAAAAAAAACTCTGACGTCATTTCTAATGTTTCATTGTTGAATGAATTCAATCTGAGTCTGTGTTTACCTGTTTGTACCTGTGTGTGTGTTTGTTTACCTGTGTGTTTACCTGTTTGTTTACCTGTTTGTTTACCTGTTTGTTTACCTGTGTGTGTTCCAGCCCTGAGATGAGCCCCCTGAAGTCTGTGCCTCAGATTAGGATAGAAATGGATCCGGATGAAGAGAATTCCTTCTACTGGAGGAGACGAGGATCTGAAACGTCTCTGTGAAGGACCCCCCCTCCCCCCTCCACCAGGAGAACCCCCACCCCCACCCCCCCCCCTACACTGAAGGACTGCACTCTGAAGGGGGGGGGCTCACAAAAGGGAAGGTGACCCGCAGTTCTGGTTCTGCTGGATCCTGCCGGTCCGTCACGCCGGCGTTCTCGCCGCTCAGATACTCGTCTATGCAACGTCTCTGTCAGTGATGATCCGCCGCCGCTCATGCCCGCCCCCCCCCATATGTAAAAGTATAAAATGAGTTTTTGTATTTGTGATCCGACTTCAGTCACGCTTCCTGCAGCAGGAAGTGATGTCATAGCTGCTTCTGTTCGTGAAGGGGCGGGGCTTGGAGGGATCTGCTGTGTGTGGTTTTAGTTCAGTCGGTAATAGTGCACGTACGTGCACAGAGGTCGTCTAATCCTGCAGTCTTAATCTTTCTAACTGATCACGTTTGTGTCGATGAAATGCTCTTCTGTTTTTTATGATTGACGTGCGCACGCCGCGCGGCGCCAGCACTTCCTGTCTGGTTTCTGTTGGGGCTTCATAACCAATCATAAGAAAGAACAAAAGTTACAGAAAATCCATCCGACCTGCGAGCAGATCCGGATCCTGATTCACCAGCTCCAGCAGGACGGGCTCAGGACCTGATCGGGTTCAGGACACGATCGTGTCCCAGACCCGATCGTGTCCCGGACCCGCTCAGGTTCAGGACCCGATTCAGAGAAACCAAAGGAAGGAAAAGCTCCTCTTTCCTGAGCAGAAGCTGAAGTGAAAATGGATTTTAAACCTTAAATTGTAACTTCGTTCCAACGATCTTCCCGCTTTTTTCAGCTCTTCTGATCTGATCGTTTAAGGATAAATTGTAATAAAACTGACTTTTTATTGAGATAGTTTTCTATGTTTAACCTTAACCCCCCCCCATCTGAACTCAGTTTTCCATCAGAATTCCTTTTTTCCAAATCAAATTGCATTTAGATGTATTTGTTCCGTCTTGATCCTGTTGGTTTGACCCCGCCCACAGCATTCAGGGGGCGGGGTCAGACCCATCTTTCAGGAACTTTTTGACTTACACTGCAGGACGTCCAAACACAGCTTTCCTGCATGTTTAGCTTGTTGGTATTTTGGGGTTCAGAATTCATTCCACCTTAAATCCCTGTGTTCTTCTTCGGTTCTCATCCTTCAACAGGAACCATGAGTTCTTTTAATCCCAAATAAAGCAAGTGCACGTGAGTTAACTTCTGGATTTATAGCGCGGGGTGAGCCGGCTTCTTTTAGAGTTTCTATTTTTCAAATGAACTGAATCTTGAAAATAAACATTTATCAAACACTGACGACGTTCTGTCTTCAAGCTCCGCCTCCCTTCCAGCTGACGCTCTGTTACTGAAGAGATGCTGGTTGTGTCCAGCAGAGGGCTCCAGAGAGCCGTGGAGGAGGTCAGCAGGAACATCTCTGGACTGAAGAGTTCTGAAGAACTGGAACCAGAACCATGAAGGTTCTGGGGGGGGGGCAGACAGGAAGAGGGGGTCTCCTTTCATCTTTTACTTTGGGTTGATCTCTACAGGTGGAGGAGGAGAAAGAGGGAGAGGAGGAGGAGGTGGAGGAGGAAAGAAGGAGAGGAGAGGAGGAGGAGATGAGAGGGGGAGGCGGTCTGTCACCCGTGTAGACGGGTTCTGTTTCCCAGAACCTCAGCTCCTCCGTTCAGAACTTTGTTCCACAGATCCAGATTCCTGCTGATGGTAGAACATGATGGACTGACTGATGTGAACCAGTTCTAAAACACCAGAACATTCCAGAACATTCCTGTAAACGGGTTTGGACTTTAACCTGTTCTGAACCATGAAGACGGTCTCCATGGAAACGCCCAGAGCTGGAGGAGGAGCTGAAGCTTGGCTGCTTCGTGAGGCTTCGTTAGCACGACGCTCACTGATGGACGACGGGCTCAGATCCGGTTCTGTTTGGGTCACGACCGGGTCAGAACCCAGAGAAGAACTGTTAGTGACGATGTAATGAAGGTCCAGAACAAACCAGTTAGATGAGGGGGCGGGGCCAAAGCTGATGAAGCTGACCAAACACAGGTGATCCTTCAGTGATCTGTCATCTATCACCTCACCTGTGACAGATCAGCAGGATCTACAGGTGAGTGGGCGGAGCCACAGCCAGCCGTAGAGAAAAATGAGAACAAAATAAAACCAAAAGACATTTGAACCTCGCAGGGTTTCAGCTGAAGAACCAATCAGAGCAGAGATCAGAGCTATGACATCATCAGGTGGAATGATGATCCTTGCTGGACGCCGATGGCGCTCACAGCCGTGCAGAGATACTTTTAACCCTTTCTGCTCCAGGTGAGAGATGTCTGCATCACTGCTGCTCCCAAACACTCACCTGTTAAGGTCGTCTCAGTCACAGCGGAAGACTGGATTCTGATTGGTTGCTGGGGGTTGGTAATGGAATCCTACAATAGAATTCCAGGGGATCACCGGGATAATGCTCTGGGAAGAGTTAACGATCAGGAAAAAGATGACATGATGCCTTCAGGGTCACCATGGAGGTTTGGTCAAAGAGACGTTCACTGACAGCAGCTTCATCTGTTTGAGACAAATGTTTGTGTTTTTACAAACAACAACAACAACAGGATCCTGAGGAGTAAACAGTCAGCTCATCATAATCTTCATCATCATCATCCTCTTCATCATCATCTTCATCCCCTCCATCATCTTCATCCAGACAGACGTTGCTCAGACTCTCGTGACGACGACCCCCCCCCCCCCCGCTGGCAGACCTCTCATCTCTTTAATGGGAGAACTCGGACCGTCTGGGGCTGATTGAATACTTTTTTCCTCACTGTGCCTGTAGCGCTCCTGTCATCAATATTGATAAAGACATAAAGATGATAAAATGATCAAAAGTCATAAAACACAAATAAAAACCAACAACCACCAGAAGCTGGAGGAAAAACTGTTCAGATGAAAATATGGAAAAACAAATAAAAGTCCAGATGATGAAGCTTCAAACACCTAAAGACAAAATGTGAGGAAGGTTTTGTTGGTAGAGAATCTGAGCTGGAAGCTGCATCATCTGAGAAATGAAAAGGTGAAGAGGAAGGACATTTCACATCCATGAGCTCAAAGCATCATAAAGTTCAAAGGTTACATGTAAAGAACCAACATCAGCTGTGTACTGTCTGAGAAAGAAACATTTCATCTCTTCTGAGGGAAACTCGGCTGTTTCAGTGAAGCTGAATGTAGAAAAGCATCACATGAAAAAGAGGAAACTGCATTTATAATTCATGTTCAGTAATGCTTTGTCTCAAAACAATAAATCCACAAACAGAGCCAGACATGGATTTAAAAATGATGATAGGAGTGAGACAAACGCTTAATATGAAGCTGAAAGTGAAGCTGAAAGACTGAAGCTGAAACACTGAAGCTGAAAGACTGAAGCTGAAACACTGAAGCTGAAATGCTGAAGCTGAAACGCTGAAGCTGAAACGCTGAAGCTGAAACACTGAAGCTGAAAGACTGAAGCTGAAATGCTGAAGCTGAAACGCTGAAGCTGAAACACTGAAACTGAAAGACTGAAGCTGAAATGCTGAAGCTGAAACGCTGAAGCTGAAACACTGAAGCTGAAAGACTGAAGCTGAAACGCTGAAGCTGAAACACTGAAGCTGAAATGCTGAAGCTGAAATTCTGAAGCTGAAACGCTGAAGCTGAAACGCTGATGCTAAAATACTGAAGCTGAAATGCTGAAGCTGAATAGCTGAAGCTGAAACGCTTAAGCTGAAACACTAAAGCTGAAACGCTGAAGCTGAAACGCTGATGCTGAAATGCTGAAGCTGAAACGCTGAAGCTGAAACACTGAAGCTGAAAGACTGAAGCTGAAACGCTGAAGCTAAAACACTGAAGCTGAAACGCTGAAACACTGAAGTTGAAACACTGGAGCTGAAAGACTGAAGCTGAAGCGCTGAAGCTTAAACACTGAAGCTGAAACACTGAAACTGAAGCGCTGAAGCTGAAACACTGGAGCTGAAACACTGAAGCTGAAACACTGGAGCTGAAACATTGAAGCTGAAACACTGAAGCTGAAACATTGAAGCTGAAACGCTGAAGCTGAAACGCTTAAGCTGAAACACTAAAGCTGAAACGCTGAAGCTGAAACGCTGATGCTGAAAAACTGAAGCTGAAACGCTGAAGCTGAAAGACTGAAGCTGAAATGCTGAAGCTGAAACGCTGAAGCTGAAACACTGAAGCTGAAAGACTGAAGCTGAAATGCTGAAGCTGAAACGCTGAAGCTGAAACACTGAAGCTGAAAGACTGAAGCTGAAGCGCTGAAGCTGAAACACTGAAGCTGAAACACTGAAACTGAAGCGCTGAAGCTGAAACACTGGAGCTGAAACACTAAAGCTGAAACGCTGACGCTGAAACGCTGATGCTGAAATGCTGAAGCTGAAACGCTGAAGCTGAAACACTGGAGCTGAAACACTGAAGCTGAAACACTGAAGCTGAAACATTGAAGCTGAAACACTGAAGCTGAAACACTGGAGCTGAAACACTGGAGCTGAAACATTGAAGCTGAAGCTGAAACACTGAAGCTGAAACACTGGAGCTAAAAGACAGAAGCTGAAACGCTGAAACTGGAACGCTGAAGCCCTGAAGCGCTGAAGCTAAAACACTGGAGCTGAAACGCATAAGCGCTGAAGCTGAAGCTCTGAAATGTAAAATAATTCAAGGAAGTTAGTTTGTTTCAAGTTTCAGTCAAATAAACGTTTCTACTGACATCAATGAAAGTGAAGAGGAAGGAGGTCAAAGGTCAGAAGAAGCGACCGATTCTCAGATTCATGACCAGCAGAGACGTCTTAACACCTTCAGACTTTTATGAATTTAGTGGATTGTAAAAAAATCCTCAAATCCAAGAAAGGAGAAAAGAAAACCTGAAGAGAAATGAAACTGAGTGAAAACATGAAGCTGGATGAGAGACGAGACGATCCGGGGAAGTGATGGACGACACGTGCCGGTTCTGATCCAAAACTCTTCAGGGCCGGTTCTGATCCCAAACTCTTCGGGTCAGCTGGTCCTGATTCAGATTTGCTGTGTAAATCATTGGAGAAGCCAAAGAGGGCGTGGCTAGAGATGTAAAGTTCTCCTGGTTCCTGACCTGCAGAACCGGGCAGAACCGGATCCTGCTGGAGGATGAAGATGAACCCGACTCGGAGCAGATGTTCAGCTGCATCCTCCTGGGGGACATGCTGCAGATTTCTCTGATGTTTCCCGCCTGATCTCTGCACAGCTGTCGCCGCGGCAACAGAAGCAGCTGTGGCGCAGAGGTAGAGCGGTCGACCTGTGATCAGAGGGTCACAAGTTCCCGCCTTGCCGACCTGTGAGAGGTTCTGAACCTCAAAGACGCTAGAAGAACGCCACAGAACCACGTCTGCCGAGCGCTTCTTCTGAAACATGGAGGAACCACAACGCTTTCACAGATGAGTCTTCAGAGAGGACGCAGAAGTTTGTTCCAGAGCAGCTGAGAGCTCTGCTCCTCATGGAGACCTGGAGGAGGAGGTTCTGGATGTCTTTGAAAGGAAAGAACCTGAATCTGATCTGCAGCTGGACTGGGATCCAGAAGGATGGGCCATGACCTCTGACCTTCCCCTTCCTGGAGACAAGCTCCGCCTCCAGGGCGGAGAGGCGTTTGTTGGTTCTGCAGCAGAGAGAGAATATGGTCTGGAGGAGGAGGAGGAAGGGGAGGAGGAGGACGAGGAGGAGGAGGAGGAAGGGGAGGAGAACAAGTAGGAGGAGGAGAGGAGGAGGAGAGGGCTAGAAGAAGGAGGAGGAAGAGAAGGAGAACAAGGAGGAGGAGGACGAGGAGGAGGAGGAGAAGGGAGAGGAGGAGGAGGAGGAGAGGAGGAGGAGAAGAGGAAGGGAAGAGAGGAGGAAGGAGGAGGAGAGGAAGGAGGGGAGAGGAGGAGGAGGAAGAGGGAGAAGAAGGAGGGGGGGGAGGAGAGAGAGAGAGAGAGGAAGGAGAGAGAGAGGAAAACAAGGAGGAGGAGGAGGCGGGGAGGAGAGAAGAGAGAGGAAGAGAGAACAAGGAGAGGGGAAGAGAGGAGGAGAGGAGAGGAGAGAGAGGGAAGGAGGAGGAGGAGGAGGAGGAGGAAGGGAAGGAGGAGGAGGAGGAAGGTAAGAGAGGGGAGGGGGAGAGGGAGGAGGAGGAGGGTCATGTGTGTATGGGGGGGGTCCAGGAAGGCAGCGGTTCTGATAGAACCCGCCTGAAGGTGAGAGATCCGAGATAACTCCATGTTGACTTTAAGACCGTCACTGAGGTCAGCATCAAACCCAGCAGAACCAGAACTGACCAGAACTCACCTGAGAAATCAGGTGGAGGTGTTAACATCTCAGTCTGGGTCAGCTGTAGTGATCCGGACCACCAATCCGATCTGGGATGATCTGACGGACCGGAACCGGCATTTATAGTCTGTCACACGTTCTCTAGTGTGTCTGTGTGTGGGGGCGGGGTGGGGGGGGGTGGCTTCGCCCCCCCCGTCCAGTGACACACATTTACTGCCAACCATCAACCAGAGCACCCCCCACCTGAGGCAGAAAGGCTTCAGGTCGCACGTTTGCCCTCAGCACATGTTTGGAAACGGCCTGTTGTTCCTGATTGGGGGCGGAGCCAACACCCCCCCCCCTCCCAATAAAAAAACTGATGGCTCAAACCAAATCAAGCCAATTCAGTCGCCACTATTTCCCCATACGGGCGCCGCCATGTTGGAGCCAGATGTCGTCGGTCTGAGTCATCGTTTCTATGACAACCATTCTCACCAATCAGGAGTGAGCTTGTCAGAAGGCCACACCCCTTCCACTTGGCTGAACAAAATGTGTCAAACGTTTTGAACGTTGGGGCCATCAGGCTCCACCTACTTTTATCAAGGCATCGTATTGGTCAGTTTATAACTTGAAAAACTTTTTAAAAATTGGATTATCAGAAAGAATTTGGATCAGAACCAGAACGTTTATTCTGACCAATAGAACGACTGATAACAGCTGGTCTGTTGGAGCCAGAACGCCAGGGGGTGGAGTTACTCAGTCCAGTTCTCACATACAGTCAGATACAACACTGAACTGTGCTGCATGTGGAGCCAGATGTGATCTGAATCAATGAAGATCTGATGGGTTTAGGATCAGGACTGATTCTGATCCGATGTTTCAGTGAAAGACAGAAAAAGAAAGAAAAAGAAGATTCTAAACAGTTTGGAAATGAGGATCTTTGCTGTAATTCTACAGGATCACTAGAAACAAAACAAAGACTTTCTATTTTGAGCTGGAGCTCCTCCTCCTGTTTCAGACTGAAGCTTGTCTTCAGAAACGGGTGTAAATATTTGAAGAGCTGCAGATGTTCTCCACTTGAGCGTGATGACCCTTCACACGCTGCACAGATCTAACGTCAGCTCTCCTGGGACCACGCTCGCTTTCTGCCTTTCAGCACAAGCGTCTCTGCGGCTTCCACTGACAGATACGGCTCCACCGTAGAACTGAAACCAACAGATCAGGAACCAAACGGAGCCGAGAGACCGATGTCAGTCAGGAAACCAACTCTGTCTTTAAACTGCAGGAAGCAGGAGGTTAACATCCATCCATCATCCATCCATCATCCATCCATCATCCATCCATCATCCATCATCCATCATTGATAATACATAATTGATTGAACATTAATTGATTTGACTGTCTGAAGTCAGTTTTTAGTTTTATTGTTTACACTTTTATAAACTCTATTTAAAAGGAAAAAATGTGATAATCGATCATGTAAAATAAAAAAACTTTCAAATGAAGTAACTAAGTAGTAATGGAATTATATAAATTCGCTTTGTTTGTTAATTCAATCAATTAATCAATCAATCAATCTAGTTCTACTGACTTTAGTCATTAATTACTCTATTTAATGAATCAAATGTGACATAGTTTTCTCTTTGTCTGTTTTATATTTTCTAATTAATGCATTATTTCTATAATGAGTTTGAAATTTCTGTTTTTCTGTATTTTTATAATCTATGCTTGAAATCAATCAATCAATCAATCAATCAATCAATCAATCAATCAGTGTCACTCTAAGTTGATGCAGCAGAAACTGATCCAAGTCACTGATGAACCCTCCAGAACTGTTCTCATGTGACCCTCCAGAGTTCTAGAATGTTCTAACGATGATTCTGATGTTTGTCCACATGTTTCATGGGTTAAACTTCAGCTGATCCATTCAGTAGCAGGTATTGATCTGATTGGATCAGGAACCACAGATCAATACAGACGATGATGTGAACTGAACCTTCATTTCCATGATTTCATTCTCCAGGTTTTCTTCAGGTTTTCGTCGTTCCTCCCAGAAGTTTCCGCTCCTCCCGTTCTCCTCCATGACTTTGCTTCGGTTTGTCCTCTCCGTCCTCTGGATGAACCTTCTCGTGTCTGAATCTCTGTTTCTGAGACTTTGATCTCCTCCGTTTCTCCTGGACTCTCCAGGCTTTGATCCTCTGGTTCCTGCTGTAGTTTTGTTGTCAGTGGAGCTACAGCGTCGGCGGCTGACTCCGGCTTGTTGTTGACATGATGCTGATGAGAGCTGAGCTGCACGCAGTGTAAAATATTGATGAGTTCACAGCCACATCACAGCTTATTGATTATGCTCTCACTGGAGCCCCCTGGTGGATAAAACGGGAAGTCCACTCCCAGGATTGATGTGACCCAAACATGTCCTCAACAGACCGGAGGACCGGCCATGAGAGGACATCCTGTTGACAACCCTTTCTGAGTAAAAGCTTCATGAACACAATATCAACATGTATAGATATTAAAACTGCTATATTTAGAGAGTAGAACTGATCCAACCAGATGTCTGGAAGTGGAGCTCTGGTTCTGGTTCTGGTTCTGATGGAGGCCGTGTCTGGAGTTTTCATTTGAAAATCTTTCTTAAGGCGGGATGGGGCGCTAACATTGAAGCTTGTCTTCTTGACTTTGATGTCTCAGAAAAGCTGAGATGAAACGCTGCAGCGGGTCCTGAGGAGGGGGCCGGTCCCGCCAGCATCATCAGCTGATTGAAGCATTTTCTGTACTTTCAGCTGAAATGCCCTCATGTCAGATTTCAACAGTCCTTAGCCTCTTCATGTCGAAGCTCACATCATACTTTGACACGAGAGCGGATGAATTATAATCTGGATCCCATCCAGAACCGTGTGGTTCTGTTCAGGTTCGACAGTTTCCTCTGAGAGAGTTTATATATAGAAAGCTCTCAGAAATGCATTAGAGCTGAACACAAACACTCAGTGACACTTTGTGACCTTCCACATCCTGGATGTCAGCGTGTTCATCACAGCTCCACACACAGACCTGTAATGGAGGCGGGGACAGAAAGGTCTGATCATGGACCAATCATCTGCATTCTCTCGTCTCCACATCGTGTCCCAGAACAGGAAGCAGACGAGGACTGAAGCTGCAGCTTCAGACTTCTTCTGGTCTCTCACACGCATTGAAAGATTTCACTGTGACTCACATGTCCTCATGATGCCAAGGCCGGTCGCCACGGTAACGTCCACAGTGGGCCGACAGCTTCTCTGATGTGGAGAGTTTAAAGTCCTCTAATATTTACAGACTTTTAAGAACTGAATTTATTCATCCAAACTTTGTAAGAACATTCTTCATGTTTGAGATTGATATAAAATAGATCTAGAAGGGGGAGGGGGGTGCATTCACAATAGATAACCCCTCATAGTTTAATGTAATCTCCCTTCAATGAGCCCGAATCACAAAAACCTGAGAACAGTTTGGGTCTCATTCATTTAGCTGCAGCTAGCAGCTACGTAGCCGGTCAGCTAGCATCAGATTTTCATCAGAACTTTTTGTTCTTTGTTTAGCTTTAAAGCGGTCCGACCGTTTAAATGTATTTTACAGTTTATTCCTCTCTATAAACGTTCTTTAAAAAACATTTGTGCGTTTAAGAGGAATTTAAGAGGAAGCCCCTCCCTTACCCACGAAAACGAGCGGTTGGAAACGTGCCGACATAAGATCGATGCCAACAGTTCTCCAGGAAGAGTCCGTGCTGTAAGCTCCGCCCCCAGACTGAACCAACCCCCTGATCCAGTGATGAGCAGCAAAAACGTTAATTTCAGAAGCAGAATCCCGTCTATCTTCCAGTTGTGTTTTTAATAAATTCCAGCTCAAACTGGAGTTTGTTACTTTAGACGTGCGGCTCCTTTAAGACCCCCTCCCTCCAATGAAGCCACGGCCGGGAACTAAAGGCAGATCTATGTTGTGTGCATCCATCTTTGGAGACGTTTGGATCATTTTGGTGGAAATGCAGACACAGACTTCAGAGGGAACACGCCATGACGTGAAAGCGGCGAGCGGAACCAGCTGTCTGCCCGTTTGTGACTGCGTGGAACTTCCCTGTGACGTTTTTATCTGATCATTCCTGCTAGCTTGTGCTGTTAGCATACCTGTCAAGTTTGACTTTTCTGGTGCAGCAGTCCTGCAATTTGTTAACCCCAAACTAGCCCCGCCTCCCATCATTTGGGGCAGGTCTACACCTGCACTGACTCTGACATGGAACCGGACAGGGCTGTTCTGATGAACAGCGTTGGAGTCCAACATTTTCCTTCATTCTTACAGGTTCAGAATAGGGCTGCCACACACGATTATTTTAATAGTCGACTAATCATCGATTAATTTTTCCGATTAGTTGACTAATCGGATCATGGACAAAGTGGACGTAAAGAAAATCTGAAATATGATTAGCTTTAAAACAAAAAAATCCTAAATAAGCTAAAATCGCTAGCATATAGCTGAAATATTAGCTAAACTCCAAATTAGTCTAAAAAACTGTAAAAATTCCAAATTAGCCAAAATAGCTAGCATGTAGCTGAAGTAATCGCAAAACTCCAAATTAGCCTAAAAAAAAACTGTAAAAATCCCAAATTAGCCAAAATAGCTAGCATGCAGCTGAAATATTAGCTAAACCCCAAATTAGCCTAAAAAAACTGTAAATAAATCCCAAATTAGCTAAAATAGTGAAATATTAGCTAAACTCCAAATTAGCCTAAAAAACTGTAAACATTTACAATTAGCTAGCTAACATGTAAATGAAATATTAGCTAAACTCCAAATTTGCCTACAAAACTGAAAAAATCCTAAATTAGCCAAAAGAGCTAATATGTAGCTGAAATATTATCTTAATTCCAAATTAGCCTAAAAAACTGAAAAAGCCTAAATTAGCCAAAATAGCTAGCATGAAGCTAAAATATTAGCTAAACTCCAAAATAGCCTGAAAACCCTTAATAAATGCCAAAATAGTCTAAAAAGCTGCAGAATGCTATTATAACTTTCAACTTTACTACAGCCTGGCTCCATATATTATATAAAGTAACGACTAATCGACTAGTAAATTAGTTGTCGACTATTTTAAAAGTCGATTAGTCATCGATTAGTCGACTAATCGTGGCAGCCCGAGTTCAGACTCTCGCGGCGTTTGGGATCCAGTTCCTCTTTTTCTTGCTTGTTTGGTTTCCATGCTGACTGATGCTTCCTTCCTCTGTGTGAGACGCTACACCACAGCTCCCAGACGCTCCTCCTCTTGCTCCTCCTGTTTTTCTGGACTCCTTGGATCTTTTGATCCCGTCTTGCTTGCGTCCTTCTGTCTCACTCATTCTGGGTTTCAGACGTTTACCTGATAAAAATCTGACAGACGGCTGCAGCAGCCAATCAGATTCCAGTCTGGGAAGCTGGGCGGGACTCAGTCCGTCGGCTTGGATAAACGGCCAGCCTCCACCTGCTGCTGCTGGGAAAATCAGAGACGCTTCGTCCAAAGAACAGGAGACAGACATGAGGAGGAAGTGAATCCTCTGGAGATGCTGGGACGTCCTGTCAGGGGTCTCCACAGCCAATCACAGACCTTACGTAACCCTGGATTCTGTCCAGGCTGGGGACCGGAACAGGGACAGGTGGCTCGTAAGCTTGAGGGCGTGAGGTCGTCATGGTGATCTGACCGTGGTCTTGACGGCGTGAGGGGAGGTCTGTCCTGACGAACAAACATCCTCCAAAGCTGCTCCGCCTCCATTCGTACTTCAACTTTTCAACTTTACCCTTTAAAGTTGAAAATCAGTTTAATGTTTGAATAGATTTAATATCAGATTAGATTAGATTAGATTAGATTAGATTAGATTAGATTAGATTAGATTAGATTAGATTAGATTAGATTAGATTAGATTAGATTAGATCAGATCAGATTAGATTATGATCCTGATCGTTATTACATTAGACTAGATTATTAGATTAGATTATTGGATTAGATTTGATTATTGGATTAGATTAGATTATTGGATTAGATTAGATTACATGATTATTTTTAGCGATTAGGTCAGATTAGATTAGATTGGATATGATTAGAATAGATTAGACAAAATGAGTATATTACATTACATGATTAGATTAGATTAGGTGAGATTCGATTCTATGCTCCACAGATCTGTGTTTTTTACCTGTTCTCAGGTACATCTGATTCATATGGATTCAAACGTTTACATCCGTCTGTTTATCTCTTGTTTACTGATCACATCTTCAGTATTTCTTTAGATTCTTTCTTCTAATCTTATATGTAAAGAACTTTGAACTGTCTCTGTACCTGAGATGTTCTATAGAAATACACTTGCCGTCCACTCTCTTCATCCTGTGAGGGAAGCGTCCTGGTTTGTTGAGATCTCATTTCTCCTCCTAAGATTTCTCTCAAAGTTCTGCTTTTCAAAAACAAATGAAGGAGGTAAAGAAGGAGATGAAGAAGAGCTGGTCACATGGTCTGACCACACCCCTCTGTCTCTGGACTCATGGGGGGGGGTCACAGTTGATGGATGTCTTCACCTTCTGATGGGATCCTCCAGCTTCCAGCAGATGTTCAGGAGGTCCTGAAAACTCCATCCTGACGCTGAAACACATGAGAAGACGGTGGTGGAGGCTAACATCTGCCCCCTGCCCTCATCAGGGCAGAATATGGACCAGAAGAAGCAGAGCTGACAGAAGCTTCTGCGTCGAGCTCAGCCGTGTCACGATTTCCTGCTGCGACTTCCAGGAAGTTCACGTCCATAAATGATGGAAGACGTCAAAGGTTGAGAAAGGAGACCATGAAGATTTCTGGGACACAATTATGTCTGTAGAAAAAGCAGAAACGAGACACAAACACGAGTCCTCCAGCAGAAAGAAGGAGAAGATCATGAATGTGGCCTGCAGAGACCTGCTGCCCACTTAAAGAACCAGGAGACTCCATTCATCAAAGGGACCATAACTACCCCCGAGGAGAGGAAAAGGGGTCGTTAATGCTAAAAGAGGCTGTGAGAGTCAAAGCAGGAGAGCTTCTGGAGAACGAGCAGCTTCCTGCTCCCACCTGCAGAGTCTGAGGCAGGAAGATCCAGATCCCAGCATCTGACAGAGACGAGCAGCAGCTTCTGTTCACTGTCATCCCCGGCAAATGACTCCAATGAAAACTGCTTTTGATTGGATACTTTTGCATGTGGTAGAAACCTGATCCGTCCGTTTCTGTGAAGGAAAACTGCTGTGTGTGAGTTTGGATTCAGGATTCTGGAGCGGGAATGACTCCTCCGGATGTTCTTCATCCCTGAAACTTCAGCTCCTGACAGAGGAGGGGGAGGTCACAGACCATCCGAGCAGAGAGAGGAGAGTCGGCAGAGTCCAGGCGAGGTTCGGGGCAGGCGGCAGGTGGTCAGAGTTTAAGCAGGTCCAGGTCGAAACACTCGGTGATGCGGGCAGGGTGGCACAAACAAGACCTCGCAGTGAATGGAGCCAGATGAGTCCAGGTGAAGGCAGGTGGTGAGGTGAGCGCTCCCTCTGGTGGTTGGAGAGGGTTACAGCAGGTTGATCCATGACACCAACGTCCAACCCCAAACTAAAATAACAAAACCCAGCAGTGGAAGACTGCCGAGGACAAAGAGAAGAAGAAAAAATAAAATAGCATTTTTAAAGTCAGGATGACTTCATTATCATTTCTTTCATTTAGATGAGTTACATTTCTAAACTGATGTCTGAGGTTCACATACATGATAAACTCTGGGTGAACAAGAGGTTTTCGTGGATCACGGCGGTGAGGTTTTTCCCTGGTCAGCGGCGGTGAGGTTTTCCTGGTCACGGCGGTGAGGTTTTCCTGGTCATGGTGGTGAGGTTTTCCTGGTCACGGCGGTGAGGTTTTCCTGGTCACGGCGGTGAGGTTTTCCTGGTCATGGTGGTGAGGTTTTCCCCTGTCACAGGGTAAGGTTATTCCCTGTCATGGTGGTGAGGTTTTCCTGGTCACGAGCGGTGAGTGTTTTCCTGGGGTCTTGGGTGGTGAGGTTTTCCTGGGTCCAGCGGTGAGGTTTTCCTGGTCACGGCGGTGAGGTTTTCCTGGTCACGGCGGTGAGGTTTTCCTGGTCATGGCGGTGAGGTTTTCCTGGTCACGGCGGTGAGGTTTTCCTGGTCATGGTGGTGAGGTTTTCCTGGTCACAGCGGTGAGGTTTTCCCGCTTCGTGTCGTTCTGCAGATCAGGCGACTAGAAGGTCAAATCCTGCAGGAAGAGATTCACGGTAAACAGGAAGTTGACAGAAACCAACTGAACATAAATCCAGGTTTTATGAATTAAAAAAAAAGATCCAGACTGTAAAAAGTCTGATGACCAATCAGAGAGCAGAAAAGATAAGGGGGGGTGGAGCCTGAAGGAGCAAACGCAGAAAACGTCTGTCATCCGGATTCACCTGCGTCTGCAGGAACTTCACCTGGAAGAATTTTGGCAAAGTTTCAGTCGGGGGAGGAGAAGAGAGGGGGATGAAGGTGAGTTTTATCCGAAGGAGCCGTTACCATGGCAACGGGAAAAAGTTATTTTTACTGAGGCCAGACTGGTGTTGGTATAGATCATTGTCATGAAGTTCGGTGTGAACGTCTCTGGCCCACATTCTCCTACCAGCTGCTGCTTCAGGTCTGTGAGGCTGCTGCCATGGGGGCGGGGCTTACCGAAGATCAGCGGGGAAAGACCAAACAAGTTTTCTCCCGACAGTCAGCACCGCCCACTTTACAGAGGGGGTGTGTCATCTCATCACACAACAACAGAACCAAAACATGAACTGTCAGTTATGGAGCAGATTCAGAGTTCTGCTCAGAGACTCGAGTGGACAAAGGCTGGGCAATACTGAGCCTGAGCATACCGGCCTGATCCGATCTGATACAGATACGATCCGATCTGATACCGGCCCGATCCGATCTGATACAGATACGATCCGATCTGATACAGATACGATACTGATCTGATACCGATCTGATCTGATACGATCCGATCTGATACTGATCTGATACTGATCTGATCTGATACCGATCTGATACTGATCTGATCTGATACCGATCTGTTACCGGCCCGATCTGATACAGATACGATACTGATCTGATACCGATCTGATACCGGCCTGATATCGATCCGATCTGATACAGATACGATACCGATCCCATTCCAGATCATTTTAGTTTATTGTTATTGATGACCCGATGTTATCTCATTTCTAACCTTTATAAATCTGACAAAATATATTTTTATGGATAATAAAATATTTAAATTTATTCAAGGTTTAAGTTGATTTATTCTGGAATGATATTCCTGACTTTTTATTGTTCAGAATGATGTTAAAAAGTTTCAGTTTTAAAGTTTTGAAAGGTGGTATTCTTCTAGCTTTCTAGAATATTTTGGTATTTTTGCAAATTAACTAAGATTATTTAGGCTGTTTTGGAGTTTAGTTAATATTTCAGCTACATGCTAGCTGTTTTGGCTAGCATAACTTTCTTGTTGTTTTTTTCAGCTAATTTGACATTTAGCTAATATTTGAGCTGGTTATCAGCTTCAGGGTTTTTGTCTATCAGCTTCAGCATCTTCGGCTGCCAAATTCAGCTTCCAGCGTTCACACTAGCATTAGCACAGGAAATGCTAGCGGGAAAATCTCATTCAGAATTATGTTAAAAAGTTTCAGTTTAAAGTTTTTAAATGTAGTTTTAGAGTGTTTAATAAATGTTGATCCTGTTTTGGATTTTGTCCGACTGAGTTTGATCCTCCTGGACTGAAGGAAACAATGAAGATCAGCTGATCCTGATTGTGTGTTTGTTACAGAAGGGCGGTTCAGAGGCGGAGCTAAAGCTCAGAGTTTCACTCTACAGGAATTTTGATGCTTTTAAGGTCCGAGTTTGACTAGATTTCCTCCTCCAAGTCGATCTTCCACTCTGCCGTCTGCATCTGCACGTTTTCAGTTTCTGTTGAGAGTTGAAGAAGCTGAAGCAGGAATGTTTCCCTCTAGTGGTTCTGGTTTCCATAGTTTTTACAGAAGCATTTATGATCTTCTGTGTTTAGTCTTGGGGAGTCTCCGTCAGCTGCTCCCATCACAGTTTCCTGCAGGAACAAACGGGATTAAAGCGGATCTTCTGGAATCCGGTCGAGCCGAACCAAAGGTTGAGCCCGGTCTGAGGGAGGCGGCAAAGCCAACCAGAGGACGTCTTCTGAAGCTCCAGCGCTCACAGGATATAGATAGAAGGACATTTGTGATGCTGATGAAGCCGGGGGCCCGAGGGCGGAGCCTGTTGTGGGTCAGACGTGTCAGGCCGGATCTGCTGTGACTCTGAGGTCGGTTTGTTTTCTGCTCCGTCTTTTGGATCTGAACGCCTGACAGAATGTTTCAGGTCGTCTCGTCCTTCAGCTTCATCACTGAAGAGCTGACAGGAAACGGCGTTCCGATCAAACATCACGGCGGAGGACGCTTCACGGTCCGACTGTCAGCTGGAGATAAACAGAGTCTGAGCGGATTCCCGTCGCTCCAGAGGAATGCTGGGAGTTCTGACATGAAGGGGAAGCGTTCCCTCCTCCAGCTGGTTGAAGGCCTCCACACGGGGGGGGGGGTGGGGGGGGGGGGGGTGTCCCTGAGCTGATGTTTCAGCTGTTATTCCTGTTTTTATTTCTTTCAGACTTTAGCAGCAGATTTTTACAACTCATCAGCATCTATGTTGAGTAGATGCTGATGTAAAACATCAAGAAAACTTTCAGATCTGTTGGTTTTCTGCTGGAACAGAGAGACCTCCTGCTGTTCTTTATGACAGGAAGTCCATGAACGAGAGGAGAATTTCACAAGAAAACCAATAGAAGAAAAACGTCTCCTTAACTGAAAAGATTTAAATAATCAATGAGTCGATTCCCTCACACGGTTCTCCAGATCTCCAGATCTCCAGACTAAAGGTTTTGACTGAATGAGTTCACAGCGTTTTCTGCAGATACACTCGCCCACCAGCGGGGGCGCTGTGTCACAATGACTGCATGAAACAGGAAACAAACGTTTCATTTCTGCTGGGATCCAAACAAGTCTTATGAGGATCCAAGATGGCGGAGTGAGCGGACGTGCTTTGTGGGCTCCGATGTTATTACCGTTTAATATATGTCCTTAATAGTGATTTTTGTGCGTTCTGTTACTAAGAGCATTTCAAGTTTGTTTTAATTACCTATCCTGGATCTTTTGAAAGTTGTGGTAAGCGCCTGATACTTCCACAAACTACTTTTACCCCCCTCTGCCTTCGGGAGAAGCTAGCGTGAACTAGCTAAAAATGAACGAGCACGATTATACTATGGCCGAAAATCACAAGATTTGTGGGGAAAATGAGGCCGAAAACACAGACGAAAACATGGAAATATCCAAAGATAAAGTGGTAAACCTGGTGCATACTCCAATAAAAGCTCCTCATCCTAAAAAGCAGAAGAAAGGGACCGGACAGAACCCACAGGATGAAACCATTTTTGACACGATCCTGCAGGCCGTTACTACCCTGACAGAAAAGGTGGACCACCAAACAGAGCTGTTAAAAAAGTTTGATATAAAAATTGAAGCAAACTCCGAAGCTATAAAGAAAAATAAAGAAACTATCGAACAGATGGAGAAGAAATTGTCTGATCTTAACAGCGACAACAAGCGGCTGAGGGAGGCGGTCGCCGAACACGCCAGATACAAACGAAGATGGAACCTGAGGCTGAACGGTCTGGCGGAGAAAGACGGAGAAGACATCAGAGAGACGGTCATCGGCATCCTGACCCGGGTGGTTCTATCGCCGCGGACCGGTTGCGGGAGGCAGTCGACACGGTTCATCGTTTGGGAAAAAAGGGAAATCCAGCAACTTCCAACAACACGCCGCGGTCAGTTCTCCTGCAGTTTGTGTCCAGAGTGGTCCGTGATGACGTGTGGAAGCGATCGAGAGAAGCGAGAGTCTGTAAAGAAATGCACATCCACTTCAAAGAGGATTTCTCCAAGGAAGATCGAGAGGCGAGAGCCAAGCTGTGGCCGCTGGTCCAAGAGGCGCGAAAGAGGGGCCAGAGGGCGTACCTGAAGGAGGGATATGCTCTGATCGATAATCAAAGAGTGGATCCAAAATAAGAGTTTCTTTTTTTTCTTTCTTTTCTAATATGAACGCACCTTAAACTGACTGGTAAGGACAACCCTGTTCATTTCTGCCCATCGTTGAGCTTGTTCTTTTTTCCATAACTATCCAGGTATGTTTTCTATTGTTTCTTTAAATGCAAGGGGCTATAAAATAATGTTAAGAGAAAAGCATTTTTTGTTTTTGTAAGGAGCAAAATGCAAGTTGTGTTTTTTTGCAAGAGACTCATTCGGATGAAGAAGATGTTAAATTTTGGAAATCACAGTGGGGAGACTCAATTTATGCCAGTCATGGGACCTCTCATTCTGCTGGTGTAATGATTCTTTTAAACAAGTTTCCAGGAAAAGTGGTTGATCATTTTGAGGACATTCATGGACACTGGCTGATTGTGATAACAGATTTTAATGGTGACATTTTTATTTTGGTCTGTGTTTATGGCTATAACGAAAGAGCAAAAAATAAAACTTTAATTTCAAGCATATGCAAACATATTTTGGATTACAAACATTTTTATTTAACTGATAAAATTATTCTGGGTGGTGATTTTAATTTGGTGCCAGATCTTTGGTTAGATAGAAACCCACCTTGAGGTCTATGCCACAAATTTGATGACATTATAGTTGAACTAATGAACAGTGCAAATTTAATTGACTGTTGGAGGGTAAATAATGCAGGAGTTAGACAATTTACATGGTTTAATTCTTCAGGAAATGGTCAGTGCTCAAGACTTGATTATTGGGCTAATATTGTTCACTGGTTAAATTATATTGATCAAGTGCTCCAATTTCTGCTTCGCCCTTAACTGATCACTGTGTCATCTCTCACTCTCTCTAAAAACTATTGATTCAACCCCCAATTTATTTCGGATTGGAAGTTTAATAACACTCTTTTGGATGATTCTGTTTTTTGCAGTAAAGTTAGACAATTAATACTGGAAATTGACACACTGGAATGTCACCTGTGAGTAAATGGGAATGGTTTAAATTTAAAGTTAAAGAATTGCAATTATGATTAGTTAAACACTTATTAAGAAAAAGACAAAAACAACATGATATCATAACAAAAATCAATAACCTCTGTGGTAAGATGGACTTGTCAACTACTGAAATGGCTGAATTTAACCAACTTCAAAAAAGATTGGGATATTTATATACAGAAAAAGCAAATGGTGCCTTTGTACGGTCTAGCTCGTTGGATTGAAGAGGGGGAAAAAATTCCTCATATTTTTTCAATCTTGAAAAACATAGACAACTTAAAAAGCAAATCAATAAATTATCTGTCAATAATGCAGTAAATGAAAACCAAAACCAAATAATAATAGAGATTCAGGACTTCTATTCCAATTTGTACAAATCAAGTCATTCTGAAATTGATTCCTCTAATTTTTTTCATAGTCTTAATGGATTAGAAAAAAACTCTTGATCCTGAATTCAAAAAAATTATGGAAAATGATATAAGTATTGAAGAGATGGATGCTGCTATACATAAAATGTCTTGTGGCAAATCTCCTGGCTTGGATGGACTGACAACAGAATTCTACCAGTTCTTCTGGAACGATATCAGACGATTGTTATATAACGCTTTCATAGAATGTATTTCAACTGGCAGTCTTTCCAACACAATGAGGCATGGGTTAATAACTTGAATCCCTAAACCTAATAAGGACATACTTTTTTTAGATAATGGAGACCAATCACTTGTGTTATGCAATGATTATAAAATCTTAGCTCATATTTTTGCAGAGAGTTGAATAAAAGGACTCAGAGATGTAGTGGATGAATGCCAATCAGCTTTTGTTAAGGTAGAAGCATTCATAACCATATTAGGTTTATTTTAGATTTATTAGACTATTCTGATATTGTTGATCCTGACATTTTGATTTTATTTCTTGATTTTTATAAAGCTTTCGATACACTGGAACATTCTTTTTTGTTTGATTACTCTAAAATTTTTAGGGTTTGGCCAAAAATTTTGTAATATCATTAAAATGCTTTATAATAATATTTATAGTTCGTTTCTTTAAATCCAGGTGTTACTCCCCAATTTAAAGTTAATAGAGGTATTCGTCAGGTTGCCCCATTTCCCCTAAACTGTTTATATTAGCCACTCAATTACTGACACTTCTATGGAGCATAGACAAGATATTCAAGGAATTCGAATTTTCGATAAAGAAATTCAAAATCAGTCAATTTGCGGATGATACTGCATTATTTCTGAAAATAGTGCAATGATTGGTAAAGCTCTTCATACAATCCAGTTCTTCTCCAAGGCATCAGGCTTAACACTAAATATTAAGAAATGTGAAATTCTCCCCATTCATTCTTGCCATACCAAGTTATAAATCTATTAGAGTTGTTAATGAAGTCAAGTATTTGGGCGTGTTGATACTAAAGATTTATCAAAGAGAGAAGAAATCAATATTAGTAAGAAATTAACAGATATGAAAAGAAATTTGAGTCGTTGGTTAATAGGGATTTAACTATTTTTGGTAGAAATTTATTAACAAAAACAGAAGGAGTCTCAAAGATCATTTATCCCTGTCATTCAATGCACATATCTCTTCAGAATATCAAGAAAGCCAATTCAATAATTTACCAATTCCTGTGGAAAAATAAAACACATTTTTACAACGATCCCAGTTGGTTAAGAGTTATAAAAAATGGTGGTATTAATACTTTAGATTTTGAAGCAATGGTCGGTACATTTAAAATAAATGGTAAAAGCTTTTTTGTTACAGCAAAACTCCATATGGTTCCATATTCCCAAAAACATTTTCAGTCAGATAGGAGGATCTCTTTTCTTTTGAAATGTGATTTTGAGATCACTAAGCTCCCAATAGCTTTGTCCAACTTCCACAAGCAGACTCTTCTTTTTTGGAAATGTTCTACACACCACAACTTCTCTCCCATGGATCGACTTTATGGAATAATAGAACAATTTTAGTTAATAGGAAATCAGTATTTAAACAAGACTGGTTCAACCAAAACATTGTTTGTTAAAGATCTTATGAATAGTGAAGGTAATCTTTTGACCAAACAAGCTTTGGAGGATAAATTCAATTTTTCGTGCAGCCCAAAAAGATTACAAAAATGTATGCCGTGCAATTCCTGTTGCTCTGATTCAGTTAATTAGGAATATTTTTTTACACTCTCAGAATGTGACAGCTTCTATGCCAACACTACGGATTTGTGGATGTGATTTTGTAGATTTAAATGTAATAATAATTCATCAAAATACTATAATACAAAAAATCTATTATGATTACAATCAGGCCTCTTTTAGAACATTTATTGATATAACCAGTCAATCTGTAGTAGTTAAAGGTAAATCTAAATTTGTAATGTGGCCTATTCTACCAAAAGTTAAAGAATGTCATTTTAAAGTTATAAACAATATCTATCCTGTGGCTGAGTTTCTTAAAAAACGATTAATTTTGATGTTGAACCTGTGTTTTCTGTAATTCTTTTGATGAACTCTGCAACATCTTTTTCTTCTCATTCAGTATTCCAAAGAGTTCTGGACAAACATCAGGAGTTGGATAAATCTTAAACTTGACATCCCTCACTTTAGCATTTCAGATGTGTTAATATATATGGAAAACTTAGACGTATCCCTGGTAAATCTTATTAATATCATTATACTACTTGGAAAATATCACATACTGTTGTAATGGAGAGGTAACAAACCCTCATTTTCTTGTTTTCTTAACGAATTTAAATTGTAATTTTAAGTCCTAAAATGTATAAAAAACTGTAAAAATTGCAAACGTGATCTCCAAACCAATCTCATCAATCTTTACTATTGTAATTTCTTTGTTTTTTTTTTTTTTTTTAGCTCCCATTTATTTATTCTCAGTTATTCTTAATACATGCGGAACATGTGATTTTTTTTAATTGCCCCTTGCAAAAAAAAAAAAAGAAAAGAAAAATATTATGTTAACTGTATCCTCTACTTGTATCTGTATAATTTGTAAGTTGTTAATTGTTCAATAAAAAAAAAAAAAAAAAAAAAAAAAAAAGAAGATGCAGATGTAATGACAGCCTGAGAAACGGATGAAAGGGAAACGAACGGTTTTTTTAAAATAAATAAAATGTTTAAAATAAATAAAATGTGAAAAAATAACAGTTAAACTCGTCAAATTTATATATCTATATTTTTTGTAGAAGAGAGAACGAGATACTGAAGAGCAGCAGAAGTACAAACTTACGGTTTACCGGAGTACTTTTTCTGAATTATGTATTTGACAGATTACTATCTCAGTAAAAGTTACACGGCGTCTGTACTTTACATCATTTTAAAACTACAGCAAAACATTGAAAGTGATTTCTCTTCCCAGCAGAGGCCTGAATGTTTTTTATGTCTGTGGACAATAAAGTTTCAGATGACATTTTACATTTTTTTAATGTCTGTGGAATGGGGGGCAGCTCCATCCCGCCCACCAGCTCCGGTACAAGTGACCCCGCCTGACCCGCGGCCAGTCCCACTCACGTCTCCGTCATGAGCAAGGAGAGGCAGTGCAGGCCGGTGCCGGAGGGTCCCGGTTCCGGTCCGGACCCGCACAGGTCCCCCCGGATGCCCAAATGCTCCCGGTGCCGGAACCACGGCTTCGTGTCCCCGCTGAAGGGCCACAAGCGCTTCTGCCGCTGGAAGGACTGCCGCTGCACCAAATGCAAGCTGATCGCGGAGCGCCAGAGAGTCATGGCGGCGCAGGTGAGCGCCTTCCCGCCACTTCCCCCAGACCAGAACTTCTTCTGAATTCATGCTGACAAACTTTTATTCTTTTGATTTTGTTTTCATGTTGGCTTTTTTTTTTTTTTTTTTTTTTGGGAAACATTAATTTATGTTTTTAATCGAAGCTAACTTTTTAGCCACTTTTAAACTTGTTAGCTAATACAGTTTAAACCAGAACAAGCAGGTTCCGGTTCGTTTGATTTTTTTTTTTCTTTTTCCAGATCATAAATGTTTAAGTCAAAATTTGTTTCCAGATATTGATATATATTTTTATTATCCGTTTTTAAATATATATATTTGTGACAAAACTAAAAACGTGACCGTTAACCTGAAAACTAGCAAGAGACGTCAAAACTGTAACAAACTTTAGTTTTTATTGGAATACTGATGTCACAGTTTTTGGTTTTTTTGTTTGATTACCCCCCCCCCCCCCCCCCAAACATTTGTTGAATTTTCTGTACAGATTGTGCCGATTTATTATTGTTTGAGTTTAAACAGGAAACAGCTTTTCTATGAAACGATGCTGAAATGGTTTTCAAAGTAAAAGTCTGCAGAGGTCTGCAACCTGCGGTTAGGAGTCACCTGAGGCCTTTTTACCTCTCAGCACTGTAAAAAGTAAAATAATAATAAGTAATAAGTAAAAAGTCTCCTGATGACACAAGGCCAATAGAAGCACTTTTTAACTGCATTATAGATGTAAAATCATGGATGGCAAATAATTTTTTGCAGCTGAACCAGGAAAAAACTGAAATTTTAGTTATCGGTCCTGAAGCCAAGAGAGAGAAACAATGTCTGAAACTTAAGGAACTTTCATTAAGTTGTTCAGAAACGGTCAAAAACTTGGGCGTTACTTTTGACTCAAAGCTAACGTTCATCCCTCACATTAAACATGTGGTCAAAACAGGTTTTTATCATCTGAGAAACTTGGCTAGAGTCCGCCCACTACTCTCTCTCGCTAATATGGAGATGCTGATGCATGCTTTTATAACAAGTAGAATTGATTATTGTAACGCCCTGCTTGCTGGTCTTCCAAAAACAAACATTAAGAACCTTCAGCTTCTCCAGAATTCTGCTGCAAGAGTTCTCACCAGGACCAGGAGGCGGGCCCACATCACCCCAATTTTAAAATCCCTGCATTGGCTCCCCATAAGCTTCAGGATTGATTTTAAGATACTTTTAATGGTTTTCAAATGTCTTAATGGTCTTGCGCCTTCTTATTTGTCTGATCTTTTAGTCATTTATGAACCCTTGCGGACCCTGAGATCCTCTGGCTCTGGTCTACTGGTCATTCCTACAGTGAAAACCAAAACTCATGGAGAGGCATCTTTTCAGTATTATGGACCTCGTTTGTGGAATGATCTGCCAGAGAGTCTGAGAGCCGCAGAGAGCATACATGCTTTTAAGAAAAGGCTCAAGACTCATCTTTTTAACCTTGCTTCTAGCTAATTTTGCTACTTCTATCTGTTTAGCTATTTTTATCATGTTTTATTGATAATTAATTAATTATTTATTAATAATTGATCTTAATATTCCTTATTTTATTGTTTTATTGCTAATTCCTTATTTTATTGTTTTATTGTTAATTCCTTTATTACCTTTACTTTGTTTTTTTTTTTTTTTTTTTTTTTTTTTTCTCATTTTACAATTGAATTCATTTTTAATTTTTATATCCAGTGCTTCCTCAATTGAGGCCTTTCTCTCTCTGGGTCAGCTGCGTTTCAGCCGTTGCGGCTCTGGATGGGGACCTGCCTCACCACCTAGCTGTGGTGAGGCGGGACCCCGCCTGTGAAGCTGCATTTGGCTGGCTTTGCGGCTGTTCATTGAGAGGGAGGTCCCAACTATTAGTTTCGCAGAGTCAATTTACGTGCTCAGCCAATTTTTCTTTTTTACCTTTTGTATCATTTCTATCGGTTAGGAGTGGGTGGTGAGAAAGGGATGAGGGATTGTGGGCTGGTTGGAACAGGGGGCTTTATTTTAATTTAAATTTTTACTGTTTTTATATTATGTATATTGTTTGCTTTTAATGTAAAGCACTTTGTGTTATTTTTATATGAAAAGTGCTATACAAATAAAGATTGATTGATTGATTGATAATAGATCAATTAACAAAATTGTTTGTTACATTTAAAATAATCAGTTTTAATCAAATACAATTTTTAGTTAATAGTTTACTCAACTTAGATGTTTAATTTGATAACTAATATTTTGAAATGTAAGAAATTACAGAACTTTTTAAAAATTCAATTCAATTTTTTATTTATATAGGCAAATATCACAAAAAAGGCCTAATTGTCATGTGTGTAATTTACAGATTAAACAATAGCTTAAAACTACATAAAACTGGTTATCCCTGCCCTAGGACCCCCCCCCCCCCCCCCCCCCCCCCGGTAAGAAAAAACTCCTAATAAAAACCTGAATTAGGAATTTATACAATATTTCACTTTTTACTGTGTGGCTGAATAAAATAAAAGTTTTTTTTTTCAAGTAAGGGTTACTAAATTACCATTTATTTAATTTAGATTAGTTAAGTTTATACATTTATGACTGAGGTGCACCTTGAAGATGAACTATATCAAGGGTTTTACATACAGTACCTTGAGCTTAGCTTCCTCCAGAAAACACATATTTCAATTTCTACCAAAACTCTATTGAAAAGGTCAGATCCTTTTAATTAGTTTTAAAATCACATATTATCGTATGTACTGTCCAGAGCTGCACTGTCAAGGCGTCTTTTGTTTTGAAAGGAAATCATGAAAGGAGCTTCTATCAAGTTTAAAAAAATAATTTCACATGTTGAGAAAATGCTAGTTTCTTTTTCTATTTAAGTTTTTATTCATTCCTCAAAAAAAGCACAATTCATATTTATTATTAAGTAATAGATTGTAATGAATGGACAGCAGTATCAAGATGGAGGTTTGCAGCTTCGACTGAGTTTGATCAGTAGAAAATGAGCCCAGATGGCTCTTTTACTGTTAAAGGCTGCAGACCCCTAAATTAGACTCAGACACATTTATCGTAGAATTTGAAATGAAACTAAAGTCGTTTATTTAAATGTTGTGGGGAAACTTGAAGAAAAACTGATTTTCTGTGTAGACAACTCTTCATCTCCTCTCCTGAGGGTATGTGGTGGTGGTTGGGGTCCTAAAACCTTCTTTCTTTGAGCTCCTGTCAATATTTCCTCATTTTAAGAATACAACAGAGGTGTTAGCCTCAAAGTAAAATGTCATTTAATTATTGCTAGTGAATAAATAATACATTCAGGTTCACTTGTTTTTTAAACTGAAAAACTACACAGAGGTTAGAAATAAACTCTTGAATATTTATCGGATTGTTGATAAACTCATATTTCCGCCTGTCCTTAAAGGTTTTTCTTTGTATTTGTCACAACGCTGCGTTAAGCCAAACATGTCTCCGCTCAGGTCGCCCTGAGGAGGCAGCAGGCTCAGGAGGAGGAGCTTGGGATTTGTAGTCCAGAGGCTCCGTCCGGCCCTGAAGTGATGGTGAAGACTGAAGCCGGAGCCGACTGCCTGTTCTCCGTGGAGGGACGATCCAGTACGCCGGCCGTCACCCCCACCTGTCTGTCCGCCTCAGGTACAGCCCCTCACTTCACCTTCAGATTCATACAGAAACATCAAAAGACTTTGTGGTCAAATGTCCAAATAACACGAGAACTTCTGTGTTGGATCTTCAGTAAAGGAAAACAATGATGGAATTATGCAAATTCAGGATATTCAATCAAACACTTTAATGTAAAACTCAGCATTTAGATGACAGTGTTCTCCTGGACTGTTCAGCCACAGGTTCATCCCTGAAGGATGACTCCATTACAGCTGTTTAAAGAAAGAAATCACCATGGTAACGGAGCTTAAAGCTGCCGCAGCTTTGAACCGACTTGCTGACTGTTTAATGATGGCGTTCATGAAGACCGCTTGGGTCCACAGCAACAGTAAAAACCAACAACTTCAGGCGTCATCATGTAAAATCTTATCTTGAGCTCATTTCTAATGAGTATAATTTTGACAAAATATTTATTTATGGAGAGTAAAATATTGAAAGTTGATTTATTCTGGAATAATATTCGTGACTTTTTATTATTCATAATTATGCTAAAAAGTTATAGTTTCAAAGTTTTAAAAATGCAGTTTTAGAGTGTATAATAAATGTTTCTCCTGTTCATCCTCCGACCTGAGGTGTGTTTTGGAGTTTGGCCTCTTGTGTGATTGAGTTTGACTCTCTGATCTACATAAACATGTAAATGATGCCATTATAATGACTCTTTATGATAAATAAATATATTTCTACTTCTTTATGCAATACATGTCACATTAAACCCATTAAATGTGAGATTTTTAAATAGCTTAGACAAACGTATATAATCTATTTCTATTATACTTCTTTTTTCTTTGCTTCTGTTTGTTTATTACCACACATAAACATTCATTCATTTTCTGAGTCTTAACTGAGAGTCTCTTTGTTAGCCTCATATGAAATGTCTTAAAGACTTCAGGCAGTTTCAGGACGGGCCAAACGTAGACGTCTAAAGAGCCGAAGGATGTCCCGAGCCGGTCCCTTTGGAGGAGGGTGCGTGCAGGCGCTGATAAGGTGTTCCCTCCCCGCATGAGAGCGCGCGTTTAGCAGAGGTCAAGGCCGCTCTCATCGCGCTCCCCTTTGTGTGGAAGTGTGAACTGTGGGTTTCTGCTCGGCTGCCGACCGTGGGGGAAAGAAGGAGTCTGGGACTGTCTGATACTGATGACAGGCTTTAGCTGCAGATACAGTAAATGACATTATCTGTGGCCGCGCCGGTGCACAGTGTCTGCATTATGTGAAGCCAAGAGATCAGCGTCTGCCTGAGAAGAATGTGGCCTTGCAGATAAGAACAGAACAGAACAGCAGATAGTGAGTAATTATGATTCCTCCGCTTTGTTGGTCCTGATGGAACAATCTGCAGGTTCTGCAGTTCCACCTGTGGCCTGCAGGTGGTGCTGTTGGACAGTCAGAGAGCTGCAGCCTGAAAACAGTCTCAGGGTTCTCTTGGATGCTGACTTGAACGTCATCAATTTATAACAATTTCTTTGAAATTCCTTTTTTGAAGCCTCTTCCAGACTTTCATTACTGTCGGTGTTTTTTGTGTTTTGTGAGGGAGCTGCTCGGCCGTCGTCCAGCCCACCGGCTGCGGGCCGGGTTCACGCGAGGACCCGTCTGACCTGCTGCTGGAAACCTCCTACTACAATTTCTACCAGCCTTCAAGATATTCCTCGTACTAGGAAACCTGTACAACTACCAGCAGTACCAGGTAACGTCTGCAGGTGTGTGCGCTGAAAGGACCAGGTTTTCTTTTCTGTTCCATTTGACAGAAATACGGTTATTTTTGTGTCTCATTTAGGAGCTTTCAGGAAAATATCATAGAAATATTCAAAGAAAATGACATAAAGCTTGAATATAAACCACTTTTCATTGAGGTAACTTTAAATTCGATTCATATCTATTAAACTGTTTCCTGCTGTGACAGTTTTCTGGTTACAAATCCTCTTTAGAAACAAAAATCGATTAAACGTTTGTCTTTATTAAAGAGAGGTTTTTTTTAGGTTTATTGATGATTATTTTTTTTACTTAAATGTTGAGAAATCTTTATTAAAATTTCAGTTCATTTTTTGTGTGTTTGTTGTTCAGTATTTATAAGGTTCTTTTCTGAGAAAAAACCAACAACTTTTTTTTAAAGCAATCACTCTTTTAAATTTTTTTAATGAAAGAAATGAGATGAAAATCTTTTGTTTTTTTCTTTCTAGAACGAGATGAAAATCTAAATAGTTTGTGAAGATGAGGTTCAGTCATGGATCCTCAGACTCTTCTCTTGGTCCACCTGAAACTCCTTCTTGTTTGGAACTTTTCAGCAGTTTGTAATTTGTTCCTTATTTTCTAAAACCACTTTTGTTTTATTAATAATGTATTTTTATTTACATGAATTACTTTATTCTGAAACCAAATGGTTAAATCTGATTTCATTTTGGTTTTTAAAGAGGGTTTTTCACGTTATCATATTTAGACATTTATTTTAATTGATTTATTTATTTATTTTTGCAGCTAATTGTATTATTTTTGAACATCATTCTATAAATCTGCCTTTTTAAATGTCTTTATGGATCTACTATAACGGGGGGGTCAAAATCAATCGCAAGAGGGACTAAAATCCAAAACACACGTTTGATCGCGGGTCGAATATTAAAGACTCTAAAACTACATTTTTAAAACTTTAAAACTGTAACTTTTTAGCATAAATATTAATAATAAAAAGTCAGAAATATTATTCCAGAAGAAATCAACTTAAACCTTAAATCACTTTCAATATTTTACTTTCCATAAAACATATTTTGTTAAAATTATTCAAGTTAGAAATGAGCTAAAGATAACTTCGGGACGTTAATAAAAATCAAATAAAATGATCTGGAGGGCCGGATAGAATTACCCAGAGGGCCGGATCCGGCCCCCGGGCCTCGACTTTGACACATATAAACAGTTCATTAAAACGACCTAGTTTGTAGACAATGTTAATAAACTTTATTCGGCTTATTGTGCTAATAAATGTCTTCTTAACACCCTATAAACACATTAATAATGTTTGTTAATGAATCAATAAAGTTTGTTAAGGAACTTTATCCTAAAGTGTTACAGATTCTGAAGCCAAATCCTGAAATCTGAATTCATTTTATTTTAAAAGAAGATTTTTCCTGTTTTCATAATTAGTTTTTTTTTTTAAATTTAATTAGAAAAACATTTTATTATTTGTGAACATCAGTGAATTGATCATCTGTTTGAATGTCTTTATGAATCTAATCAAAGATCTACATCTGAATTCTCATTAATGTAAAAGGTCAGAATAAAATAGACTTGAAACAACTGAAGGAAAAATCCTCTTTTGAACATGAAGTCAGCTGACTTTCTGATGATTTGACATTTTCTGAAAGATTCAGCTGATCCTCAAAGTGAAGTCGGATCTGTTCTGACGTTTGGTTTTCTTCATCGTTCTCTTTGCTCAAACGTTCTGGATTCAAACGGTTTTTAAGGTTTTTTCTTCAGACCAATTCCTCAGTCATCCATGTTAGGATTTGTTTTTATTTAGCAACACTCATTTTTAGGTTGCCGTGTTTCTGTTTTAACTCCGTTTACGTTTTTCCCTGAGTTAACCTGCAGAGTTGGGTTATATATATTTTTTATTTTAGATATAAAGTTTTTCACATCTTCTCGTTTCTGCTGCAGCTGAAACGAGAACTTCAGAACAGGAAGGAGGAGAAAGGACTTTCAGAATAAAACCCTTCAGAAAGAATCTGGGTTTATTGTGATGCGTCAGAGTTTGAGCCCCCCCCCACATGTAAATAAACTGATAGATATGATGTCCCCCCAAATGTACATAAACTGATAGCCCCCCCCCCCAGCGATCCTCACTTCTCCGTCTGTGATTTTGGGAGTTTTCCTGCCGCTGTAGACCCATGCTCTCTCTGCAGCTCATTTTGATTGACCCCCCCCCCCCCGGTTGGTAACATCTCGTTTTGGGGTCAGCGCCTCAAAGCTGCAGCACGCCGCCGAGCCCAAACTGCAAAGGTTAATGGTATTGTCTGTCTGACAGGCGAGCGGGCGAGCCGCACGCCGAGCGCTCCAGGAAGAAGTGAGCACATTAATGCTAATCAGTTAGCTCTCTTTAGCATAATTTAGCCATCGCCGCGGGTGATTTATGATTGTCTGCGTGGAGGTGTCGCGCTGAAACCGACTTGTGAATATCTGGGGCTGATTATTTGAAGATGAGCTCCACAAACAAAGTATCTCTGACAAATGAAAGATGTTGGAGCGTTTATGTGAACGCCGCGGGGGCGGAGTCTGTCATCCAGCCGTTCAGCAGCTCTTCTGCTCTCTGCACAGAGAGGAGAAGTTTCCTGGAGGTGATCTCTGGTTGTTATTCGACCGGGATCTGTAGCTTTGGCTGAAGCCCTCCATAACAAAGCGCGGCTTATCGGCGGAACGCCATCTGCCCGCTCTGCTCTGCACTCGGCGCTGCTTGGCTGTCATGCAGGTGGAGGATGATGGCATGATGGTGCTGAGGCCTCCAGACAGGAGATGGTGCCAGATAAGGAGCCGGGTCCTCTCAGGGTGGTAAGGACACCCCCCTCCAGGGACTTAGTGCTGCTGGAGCGTGGAAGGTTTCCTCTTCAGGGAACGTGTTTCCGTGTTTCCTTCTGACTTCCAGGGAGTGCCATGGAGATGCAGTTTGACACTGATGAAGCATACATGATCTGTGGTGGTTCTCTGACAGCATCTGGAGGTTTTTCACTGGAGGATGGTGTCGGATGAGGCCTGCAGGCCCAAACTCTGAGAAGACATACCTGCATGGGGCTGCCACAAACCATTATTTTAATGCTCCACTAATTATTTGACTGGATTTAAAACGCACATTTTAAACATCATTGGCTTTAAACTTGAAGTGTTTCAGCTAACGGATCACAAAACTCACGGTTCAGATCGGGTCACGGTTTTAGGGTCACGGATCATTTTTCTGATCAGTAAAAAATAAAAAACAACAAAATAAAAGCTAAATTAATTTTTGGAATCACCTCAAATCATAAACAAAGAGGATTTATGTTAATTTGATACAAATTTCATTCGATGTGAACGGACAATTGATTTAAATTATGCTATGTACACGGGGGTGGGGGTTGGAGCGGTCCGCGGTACACGCGTGTCCCGAACCGTGGCCTCTGATCTGTACAGATCACGGATTATCCGTGATCCGTTACACCCCTAGTTTCAGCTGCTTAATCTGAATCAACTGCAGAAAACTTAATAAAAGCTGCAATTATGTTTTAAAGCTTTAAAACATATATTTGATAAAACGTGTATTAAGTATTTCCAAACACACTGACACACATAAACTCACTCAAAATATTTCCTCACTGAGGCCTAAAAGCAAAAGACAAACTTTGAACTCAACAAACCCCTGGATGCCCAGAAAACAAATATTGCATCATAAACTAGTGGGATAATGTATGTTTTTACCAAGGGATGTCAGAATGTACTACAGTACTTTCATTCTGTACTACATACATCCACTGCACATGCACAGACCCAGTTTATTGGACCGCCCATAAATCTGTTTCTTCTTTAATGTTGTGCTGTTTCTGTGACTTTAAGTGATATGTAATTGTAGCTTGATGCATCTAATGTAATGCTGCACTCTAGCTCACTAAACAGTTTCCATGTCGCTCCGTAACTCCGCAGCAGATCCGTGCCGACAGACTCTGTCTGCGCGGGGAACGTTTCAAGATCGGATCTATGAACCCAACAACGTGATCGCGGCGTGGAATATGAACGCTTCATTTCCGCACACGCATCAGCACGTCTTCACGCAGGTCTGCAGGTGTTTGGGCTGTCTGGTCCGTGGAGGGTCACAGAGGTGCGGCTGCATCGTAAGGGCAGCTCAGGTGTGTCTGCAGTTCACCTGAGGCTCATATGGAGACCTCCAGAGACGTCCTGACAATGGAATGGGATAGATGACATTCCATGAACTCTTGACATCCAGGTGATGCTGTGGTACAGCGTCCTCATGTCGTCCAGAGGTCTGCTACCTTTAGCATTAAGAGAACCTCTCAGTGTAGTTTCTTACGGACCAGAACCCACCAGAACCCACCAGGACCCACCAGAACCCACCAGAACCCCACAAAGTCTCAGTTTATCGTTTAAAAATGCACAATATTTATGGTTTTTTTGGCAATAAAACATTTATTTATAAATTTAGTTTTAAAATATTGCAATAATTGAATAATTGTAACTTCTTTTACTTTTGACAGCAGCACACACTAGTTCCTTTCAAAATAAAAGCCTCTCTGTTCTAAAGTCATCCTGCTGCAGCAGCTGCACTTATTTTAAAAATGCAGCAGTCAAGCATGATATTTTTATCATTTGGATTTTGACGGGCTTTTTTCCTTTTAATCTCAAAAATATACATTTTAGTAGAATCTATTTATTAAAAAACATCTTTAACCACTTTTGTGTAATTTACAAAAATAAAAATACTCTTTGAGACTTTTACTTGACTGACTATAAATTAAAAATTTCTGACAGTAAATTAAATTTTTTATTGTTTAGAAGCTTGACATGTTAAAAATCTCAGCAGAAATGACAAAACTCAAGCATCAGCTTTGTTTCATTAAAGCTGAAGAGCCGCAATAACAGGATTAAAGAGGCGCGTGGAGCTTCCAGGTTTCCTGAGCCCTGCTCTACCGGCTGCTCACTGACTGCACTACGACCTGTCGCCCGCAGCATACCCGTAGATAAAATGATCATTTTCTCTCTACGGTTAACTGGGCGGTTCATGACCTTCACATTTTCATCTGCGTAACTGTCTGTGGGTCTAAACCTTTAGAAGATGTTAAGAAGTCTGGATGGAGAACAGGAAGTCCAGTCAGACCAGGTTCAAGGACCTGAATGAAGAAGAAGAAGCTCCTCCTCATCCTTTGTTTTCATGATCCCAACAAATGCATTTATCAGAACGTTACTGAGCTCAGATATCCGTTGTGTCAGTTTAAAGCGGAGCGCAGACTCCAGCGCCTGCGCAGACTCCAGCGCCTGCGCAGCCGCAGCCGTGGTGATGAAGTCTGATGTCAGAGCTTCTTCAGTTTCTCTGTTGCTGCCATGTTTTTCTGAACCTTCAGCTTCGTTTTTGTGGTAAACATGTCTGAGGTTTACTCGTTATGTCTGCAAACCTGCAGAGGAGATTCTGACAGAACCTGGACTTCAGACATGTTCTCATTTTAACATCAGAAACCTTTTTAGAACTTCTGCTGTAGATAAAGATTCACCTGAAAGAAACTTTTCAGGCTTAAAGAAGACGAATATCTGCAACTTCAGCAAGTTTCTCACGCCGCTTTGGTTAGCAAGAAAAATGTAGTTTTAGCAGTTTTCATGAATGTGAGAGGGTTCTGGTTCCGTCAGCCCGCGGCTCCATCTGTGTAGTATTTTTCACAGCCTAACGCTGCAGCCGAGTGTCGCTTAAATAACAGTTTGTAAAGCTGTCGCAGAGCTGATGGGGTGGACAATATAGGTGACATATTACAGGCTGACAGAAATCAAATTCCATAAAAATGAAATTGAAAACCCTCGGCGAGGCGGCGGCCTTGCTGCTGAGCGGGGTGGGGGGTGACTCCGGCTCGGTTTGGAGGAAAACCAGGAGTCCGTGGATCCGAGCAGCTCATCTCCTGTCAGCTCGTGTTAACGTGAGAATGAGACGAGGAAAAGGAAAGAAATTCAAAAGTGCGAAATCCTTTGCTAAAACGCCGCTTCTCCCTGCGGGACGGAACCTTCGAGGGTTTGAACCCACGGCGGGCCGGATGAAGCAGAAATGTAAACGTTTAGCTTAAGAGTTTCTGTAAATGCGGTGGAGCATCACTGCTGGGACGGGGGAGAGCGGTTGCCATAGAAACAACCGAGTACGAGCACCTGAACTGCAAAGCAAAGGTGACTGGATTGACTTGATTTGATTGGAGCCGGAATAAACCATTATCTATGGGTGACGTCGCTCTGTCCAGTTCTAACATACAGTCAATGGCTGTGAACCAGGAGTGATCAATATGGCAATCGATCGTGATCAACCAAAGGAAAGAAGTGAGTAAAGAACGTGCAGGCCATCGAAAACCAATAAACCCAAAAAATAGATGCTGTTTTCCTCAAAATGTCCCTCAGCCAATCAGCATCCTCGCAGTATTCAGAACAGCCAATCAGACATCCTGTGATCCGTCTGATCGGCTCGAGGTCACGTTTCTGAGGTTAGCACGCCGTGAGCTGCGGCGCCAAGTCCACGTCATGGAGCTGTTGACGGAGAAATGTGTTATTTTTGAAATCTCTCGTATAATAAACGCCGACGAACTTTATATTTAGCAGCTTTTCCAAATAAGTCTGTGACTTATAAATATAAACATTTCAAATTATTATATTTATTATGCGATTCATTTTTTTGTGTGATTATTTAAACGTTACCTGTTATTAATCTAATTAATCAATTTAAATTGCAATATTTTTAACCCATTATTGACTGTAAAAAACTAATTTGAGATCTTTTGTTTAAGTTTGTGACATTGTAGTGCTGTAAAAGATCAAAATAAAAACTGAACAGGTGGCTTTATTTTATTTTCTTTATTATGAAAGACTTCCAACTCTTACTTTAACACCCCTTAGGGGTATTTTTATTTTATTTTGAACAAATAACAAAAAAAAAAACAAATCCATTCGGTCCAGAGTCTCTTATTGATCACATCAACCAACAATCCAAAAATATTGAACCCAAATTTCCTATTAATACCATTATTCAAATGTTGAGATCATTCCACAGTAGAAAAGACTCGAGTGGGATTTGATAGTTTCCTTTAACCTGTGTGGGTGAATTTGATCATTTTAAAGACTGAGATGAAACGGAAAAAATGAAGAATCTAAGAATGAAGAAATGGAACAGAATAGAGGAATTATTCTGCTTAGACTTGTTGTTTTTTTAAATAAACTTTTGCTTCTTCATCTGGACAAAAATGATGGACGGCTAATGCTAATGCTCAGTCCATCTAAGTTGTATTACTCCCCAAGGTACGGAACCCCTGAAGGAAAATAGAGGGGAGAAAAGTTCATGTAAACTTTCTTTTTTTCCAGAAGTTGATATAGAAAAAGAAAAAAAAATCTGGTTAGTAAAGGATGCACATCAATCAGTAACCAGAACATTTTTTTCTTTTATTCAATAAAAAAAAAACTGGTGTGCACCAGTTACTAACCAGAATTTTTTTTATTTTTTACCCCTTTATCGATAGAAAAACAAGTTCTAGTTTGTAACCAGAACTTTTTTTTTAACTTCAATTTTTTACAAAGCCTTTATGTTTTTTATTTTTTGTTTTCTTGAATTATTATTATTTTTTCTATCATTGATGTCCCTTCAGGGGCTCCGTACCACAGCAATAATCAGCAATAAAAACTTGCTTTTTGTTTTTGGTGTTTTTTTCCTTTTTTGTGTAGTTTTCTGTAGTTAAGGATTAAAGTTAAGGAAATGTTTTTTAAATTAACCATTTGTAATCTAAAACATTGTTTTTTTGTGAATACTTTCTTCTTCTTCTGGAATAAGGTGTAATGCACAGCATGATCGCCACCTAGTGGCCAAACTGAAACTCCCTCCAGGAGAAGCAGAACAATCGTTGGAGGTTCTCCATTAGAGAATCCATGTAACTCTGTATGATGTCAACAATCTCATTATTTCACTGAAACATTTTACAGGCTGTGAACTGGATCAGATTCATATCAATATATTATAGTAGATTATTCATGTATTTCTTAACAGACGTGTGTAAATGTGTAAACTCAGAATTGAATTGAGAGGATTGAAAGAATTAAACCTGAATCAGTCCAGGCTCTGGTGATAACTTCTTCACTGTTAAACTAACCGGTCTCCTCTGTGTTTGAAGCCGATGCCTCACACCGACAGCCGCCTGTCCGGCCACAGCGTGTCCTCTCAGTACCGCGTGCACTCCTTCTACCCCGGGACCGCCTACCTGCCGCAGGGCCTGGGCTCGTCGGTGCCGCCGTACTTCAGCCTGGAGGACAACGACGGCGCGGGCGCCCGTAAGCCGCACTCGCACTCTCTGCTCAGGCTCCATAAAGTTTTAGGCCGACTCTGCAGCCGCCTCCAGGGGAGGATGGCACTTCAGAACGGAGGGCCGTAAAATGTCATTTAGACTTTTATTAGACTTTTTTATTCCAACTTTAATGCGGATGCAGTACTTTGAATGTAGCTGTGACTTGGTCTTCTGCTGAGCTGGGCTTTTATAGAACAACAGAACTGTAGACTCAGTTTCAGGTTCTAGCTTTAAAAACAAAGACAAACATTCATTCTCAGAGAGAGGAAGAAGACGACTCCAGAATCCCCCCTAATAATGTGGTAAACTGATAAAATCCTCCTGGAAACAAGCGCCACGACAACAAGACAACTGTTTACTGATTGGTCACAAGTTTTAAGGGGGGGGAGAAGTAGCTTATATAAAGTAAAAAAAGAAAAACATCTATTGATATAAACGTGTTTCTTTGGTATTTTTCTGATGATGAAGGACATTAATAAAGAAAATTAAGCTTTCATTAGCATTTCTAAGTATTTCTTTATTCAAATCATGTATTTGTGACATAGAAAACACGCTGGGCGGGGCCACCAGCTCCCTGCTCCAAACTCTCAGCAACAGGAAAGGGATTCTGGGTCAAAACTGATAATAATGAAAAGACCAGTGGGAACGCGTTGATGATAAACCAGAAGATGAGCCGATTCTCTGCTCAGTTTTATTCATATAGAACTGTCTCACTGGGCTTCATGCTTGTAGTTTTACTGAAGTAGAAGGTCGGTCATGAAATAGTAACAGTGGCTAATTGCTAAGCTAACCAGACGGGTGGGGGCGGGGTCAACAGACGAGACGAGCCGGAGGCGTGGTTAACGGCCAAGAACAGGAGCACAGACGGTCCACCAGGAAACTGGAATCTCTCCAGGACTTCTTTATGTTATATGCAGTCAGAGTGAAGGACAGATGAAAGTATTAATGGTGTTCTGAGAGATTTATGGACTATTCTGACATTAATGAAGGTTTTTTTTTTTGGGCTAATTTGGAGTTTAGCTAACGTATGTTCGTAACATGCTAGCTAGTTTTTTATTGTTTTTTTAGGATAATTTGGCATTTAACTGATATTTAAGGTGGTTCAGCTTCAGTGTTCAGTGGTTCAGCATCATCTAATTCATCTTTGAGCATTCACACTAACATCATCGCAGGTATATATCTTGGTTGTAGTTAGTTTAAATCTAGTGATGGTTAAGGTGCTTTACATCCCGTTTACGCACAACCCGATTACTTGACTAACCTGAAAAAACGGATGATTAGTCGACTATTTAAGATAATCGTTTGCAGCAGCTGAACACCAACCAGAAGTACAGAGAAGGACATGTAATAAAGAATAAAGTCCTGGTGAGACTTTAAAACTTACTGCACAGACTGACTCTCACGCCTGAACTTCTCCTCCTTGCATATTCCTGTTTGCAAAAGTAAAACAGAAATATTGCTTTAAAGCACCGATGTTTCTCTTTTAATACTTTAGTTTAATTATAATTTAATAAGAAAGAACTTCCTGTCCATTAGTTTGATGATGGAGTAACTAACGTGGGATTGTAGCTAAGCTAGCTATTTGTCAGTACATCAGGCAGCCTGTGGTAGAGCGTCTGACCGCTGAGGTTTCATGTTTAAAACCTTTTTGTCAGCTTTAAATGTGCTGCTAAATGTTTGACTTGTATTTATGGTGTAAAAGGCTCAGTTCTAGAAGGAGCAGCCTCAGTCTTATTCTTGCCATCCCATAGAGAAGAAAACATTGATCATTTGCCTTCAGAGAGGGAAAGTTTCCCGCCGGATATGTGGCTCCTGCTGATGACTCCAGAGGAACGGTTCTCTGCAGATAGCATCTCTCATTTCTGCTGCAGTTGGTTTCTGGCACTCTCCAATCTCAGATGAATCTGGACCGGTTCTGCTGCTGCAGCAGACGGGCTTTATGCCCCCTCTACCAGAGGATATCAGATCATGTGCAGCAGAGCTGAGGGTGCATGTAGGAACATGAAGACACGGGTAGAACTGGAGGGATTTAATGCAGTTTTAGGAATGTCTGTTCAGATTAGAGACACTTCATGGTTATTATGGGATAGCAGCTAAAGGATTGATATTTCTGAGATGTTTGCATCTGGTTTCCTCATGAATGTGACCCACAGAGATGAACTGAAATCTGCTGCTGGATCCTCACAGGAGGAGACTGAGGATCCTCCCTCCTGGTGATGGTTCTCCTGAAGTTTACTCTAGAGTGGAGAACTCTGGTCCTCCTGAGGGGGGGGGTCTCTGTTCTCCTGCAGGTGAACTCTGGTACGGTTCACTTCATTGTGAGCGCAGACGGACTTTCCATAGGGAGGAGGTGTGTTTGGAGGATGGGCAAACATCCGTCTGAGTCTGAAGAGGATGGAACAATGAAGGAGTTTGGAAATGCATGCTGGGTAAAGGAGGAGCTGCAGGAGCAGGACAGTCAGGTGTTTAGTAGGACCGGATGCTTTTTCTGCTCAAGGTTCCATCCAGACAACAGCGCCCCCTAATGAGCAGATGTTAAGACGGTGTGATGTCTTTTCATTTATCATCTCTGACTGTTACACAAGACTCTAAGGATCTGACCTGGAGACACATTTGTGTCTTCACAGATCATTTGTTCTTAACTCACTCTGTTGTTCTGATATTAAAAATCTTTTTAAAATGCAACAAGTGAACAGATATACAAACTGTTAACGACACTCAGACTGATATGACATTATGTTAAATCAGTAAAAGGTCTTTTTCATGGCTGCCTTAATGTTGTCAATTGTATGCTTTTATTTTGGAATTTTGAGACAATCAGAACAGCCTTTTCTCTGTCACTAACAGTAGATAAAGCTACTTGAAAACATTTATTTCATAATGTTTCTTAATGATTTATTTTAAAGACATATTTTCTGCAGATAAGTAGGAGGTCATTTGAAGTGGATTGTGGGCGGGACTGTTGGCGCTTAAGTTAACCTCCCAGCATTCCTTTGTTTACACTCTCTCCTGTTAGCCTATAGCACCTCACAGGCCCAAGCTAACATAACACTAACACTATAACATAATATCAGAGCCATGCAGCCGTACAGTTTAGAACCAGACATGGAAAACCAAGACGTTAACGGATCGGAGCGGAGAGGGGAGTCTGTGGCTCCGCCCTCGATGTTGCTGCATCAAAAGCATGAGTTGTTTTTCATCTGCTCCTGATTATCACAACCTAAATGAAGAAATAATTCAGTTCTCATTCTCCATCATGAGAAAAGCAACAGGAATGTGTTAGAAACACCAAAATCATGATTTCACTGGGGTGGGGCTTCAAGGCTCGTCTTCAGTCGGCTGTTTTTTTTTTTTTTTTTGCTTCATGTTTCTAGTGTTTAACTATTTTATTCAGATTGAAGCTTCATTCTTTTCTTTTCTTTTCACATAAATAAACAGAATGTAAATATATTATCAGTCTGTGGGTTAGCATCCTGCAACACCGCCTGCATCAGAAACACCCCCCATCTCCTCAGCACCGCTGTTTGTTTATGACTTTCACCTGTTCCTTTCCCGTGAGGGTCCCGCGTCGGACCCCCCCCCCCCCCCCCCATACTGCTGAATTGATATGCTCCATTACATGATGACAATGCCGTCGGCGGGTGGTCCTACATCACAGTTCCTCTCAGGCCCCCACACCTGAGAAACAAACTCCACGGTCGGCTTCCACATTTCAGTTTTTGATCACAGGAATTATGTCCTTGGGGGGGGACACAAACCATCTAACGTAACATTGGAGTTACGGTGTAACGTTGGAGTTACGGTCAGAGTTAAACTCAGTGGAACAGGGGGCCAAAATCACAAAACACACTTTAGGTCACAGGTCAAACAGGAGAAACATTTATTGAACACCCTAAAACTACATTTTAAAACATTTAAAACTGTTACTTTTTAACATAATTATGAACTAGACATATAACATTACCTGTGATCATGCCAGTGTGAATGCTGGAAGCTGAATTTGGCTGCTGAAGATGCTGAAATATATATATATAAAGACACTGAAGATGAAAGCTAGCTAAAATGTTAGCTAAATGGCAAATTAACCTAAAAAAGGAAAAGAAAAAAAAACGTATTTTAGCCAAAACAGCTAGCATGTCGCAGGAAAAATAGCTAAACTTTAAAATATCCTAAAAAAAAACTTTCAAAAAGTCTGGGGCGACGGTGGCTCAGGTGGTAGAGCAGGTCGGCCAATGATCGAAGGATAGGCGGTTCGATCCTCGCTCCCGCCAGCCAAAATGTCATCGTGTCCTTGGGCAAGGCACTTAACCCTACTTGCCTCCAGTGTGGCTCCACTGGCGTGTGAATGTGTATGAATGTCCCGGTGATGGTCAGAGGGGCCGTTGGCACGAACTGGCAGCCACGCCTCTGTCAGCCTGCCCCAGGGCAGCTGTGGCTACAGTAGTAGCTTACCATCACCAAGAATGATTGAGGTGTGAATGAATAATGGATATGCACTGTAAGCGCTTTGAGCGTCTGGAAAAGCGCAGATAAATCTAATCCATTATTATTATTATTATTAAATTAGCCAAAACAGCTAGCATGTAGCTGAAATATTAGCCAAACTCCAAATTAGTCTAAAAAATCTTAGTAAATGCCAAAACAGTCCAAAAATCTAGCAGAATGAAAAATGTTTAAGCTTTAAAACTGTAACTTTTTAACATGACTACGAACAATAAAGCGGCATAAATATGAATCCAGAATTAATCAACTTAAACCTTAAATAACTTTCAGTATTTTACTCTAAATAACAATTTCGTTTTATCATACTTATACAAGTTAGAAATGAGTGCTAGATAACATCAGGTCATTAATAACAATAAAATAAAATGATCTGGAGGGCCGGATAGAATTACCCGGAGGGCTGGATCCGGCCCCCGGGCCGTGACACGTGTGATCTTAATTTTAAAGAATTGTGATGAAGACATCTGCTGGAACGTACTGTAAATCTGGGAGAACAAACCAGTGTGTCTTTATTTAACTACAAGTTGATAATCGACTCTGAGAAAGAAAGAAGTTTGGTGTTTTGTCTTGAACTTTTAAAAATGGGGGATCTTGAGAATAGACCAGGGGTCTGCAACCTGCAGCTCCAGAGCCACATGTGGCTCTTTTATCTCTCCATAGTGGCTCTCGGTTGAAGAAAAAATTAGTAGTAAATTTTAAAAAAATGGGAGATAAGCTATTATTTTAGCAACATGCTAACGTTTTTGGCTAAGTTTTCTGTGAAATTTTAGTGAAATGGTAGTTTGGAGTTTAGCTAATATTTTATTAAAATGCTAATGTTTACAGCTAATTTGTTATCTACTGAAATTTTTTGGGATAAATTAGAATTTAGCTTCTATTTTAGCAACATGCTAACGTTTTTGACTAAGTTAGTTTTTTGAAGAATTTAGGCTATTTTGGAGTTCAGCTAGTAATTAAGTAACAAGCTAGTTTTTTTTGGCAGATTTGGACTCCAATTAGTTTTTATGCTAATTTGGAGTTTAGCTAATATTTTAGCAATATTCTAACATTTTTAGCTAATGTATTATCTACTTGAGGTATCAGGCTAATTTTGAGTTTAGCTTTTATTTCAGCAACATGCTAACATTTTTGACTGATTTAAATTACAGAGAAATGTTTTGCTAATTTGAAGTTCAGCTAGTAATTAAGAATCAAGTTTACTTTTTTGCTACTAAAGTTAAAAACGTAAAAAATCCCTTTTTGAGAGATGCTAGTTTCTTTTTATATATTTTCTTGCTTTTGTTTGTGCCAAAAATAGACATTATTCACATTTATAAAAAAAAATAATAAATAAGGTTATGAATGCAAATCCAAATTTCTTTAAGGCTAATGTAAGTCAATGCGGCTCCTTCCAGGTTCTGATCAGTAGAAAACAAGCCTAAATGGCTCTTACTCTTAAAGGTCGCCGACCTCTGGTTTAGAATAATGTTTGCCAAGAAGCAGCAGACAGACTCCAGTTATCTGTTTCGTTTTCTTTGTTCTTTTAGTCTTAAATCCGAGTTAAGTCTTCTTAAAAAGCTCTTAAGGATACTTGAGCGGATTCCCCCCCCTCCACACACACACTTTAGTGTCTTTTTACCTCACACATTTGTCCATGTCTTTATCTGAGGAACAGGGATTTGTGTGGTTTCCATGGCAACATCACACACTGAGTTTCCATAGATGCTGATTGGATCGTTCCAGAGCTGTTTCCTGACTGAATCCTCATGGTGGGGGTTCCCCAAAGTCCCACTCCGGTCTTCTTCCGATCTGTTTTCAAAGTTTTCCCGGAGATCTTTTCATTCTATTCATGCGGTTTTCAGCTAAGATCTAAAAACCTGTCGTTTTCTTGGACATAGTTTCTGCAGAGCGGTAAGAGTTAATTACAAAATCACTTCTGAGCTGGTGCATAGCAACCCCGCCCCCACTTCCCCTCCCCGTTGCTGACTTCTCGGAGCAGGGAGCTTGTGGCCCGCCCCGTATTTTCTGCACCACAAATACAATACTCCAAAACTACAGCTGGGTTGATTAAATCAATTAATCGATTTAAATTGATTTAAGCTTAACAGATCAATAATTGATTCATAAAAAATATAAATCGATTTAGCCCATAAGGCTAAAGTACGCTAGCTTGATGCTAACGTTTTAATGGAATCTGCCATATGACGGCTAATGCTAACGCTTGGTTGACATAAACATACATTTTTATATGAATATTCCAAATTCTTTTATGGAAATATTTTTTAAAGTAACCATTTATGGTCTAAAACATCGTTTTGTTCATTCTTTCTTCTTCTTCTGGAATAAGGTGTAATGCTGTAGCGCAGTCGCCACCTAGTGGCCAAACTGAAACGTCCTCCAGGAGAAGCAGAACAATGTTTACAGTGTTAATAATCTTAACATTTTAGTTAGAACTTCTTATTTATAGATTTCATGTAACTCTATGCACTGTAACATAACTCTAGCAGAGGATAATGACACAGCATGAGGTTGTATGGGCTGTACAAGACTTAAGACATAGAAATTTACTGATAACCCAAACAACTAATCCGAGCAGGAATATGGAGCCAAAAATATGGTAAAAGTAAATTTTGTTGAACCCTGCAATTTTTTGTAATTGGAATGATGGAACTGGGACATTTATTGTTCCCCATGTACACATTCCAAGATTTTCTGGAGATCTGAAATTGGATTAATCTTCAACTTAATATTCTCCCTTTTGCGCATCAGACTTATGAATGTTTATGGATAATTTGGATAATTAATTCACAAATATTATGAATATTAATTTATTATTGGAAAAATGTAGTATCCATTGTTGTTAATGGAAAGGTTGTAAACCATCCTTTCCATGTTCTATAAACAGATTTCAAATATATGATGGCTCATTAAAACCACCTCAAAAACTGCCCAAATAAACTTTCAACAAATCTCTATTTGGTTGTTGTTTCCCTCCATTTTTTATGTCTTTATTTTCCTTCTTGCTGTGGTGAATTAAACACGTTATTTTCAAAAGGATTTTTAAAATCAACTGTTCCTTTTGCAGCAATCATATTGAAACCTAATCTCATTTGTAATGGATTTTCTGCAAAAACATGTTCTTCCTGGTGTTTCTCTCTCTGTTTGAGACTTTTTGAAGAAATGGAAGTCAACCAAATCTTACTTTTTTTTGGTCAAATATCATACTCATTAATGTAAATAAACTATTGACAAACCTTTCCTAATGATTTTTATCTGTCAAATTCAAAAGTACGCTGAATTTAATTAAACTGAGGGAAGCTAGTGGCTTTAAAGGCCTAAAACATCTTTGAAAAATATTATTTAAATAATCTATGATCCCCCTCCATCCTTTTAAGTTTGTGATTAATAGAAAGATCATCATTTTTATTTTAGTAACATGTATTACTTTCTATTTTTCAAATGTAAAGTTGAACCCCGCATTTATTGTAATAAAAATTAAGGAAATTTGGAACATCTGTTGTCAAGAATGACTTTTTTTCTCCTAAAAAGATTACTATAAATGTTCCTAAAAAATCCAAGAACCAGGCCTCATTGATCTCAGTTACTTTATTAAACTATTTGCAAACAGGAGAACTCAGACAGAACACAACCTCTCAGAGTCATCTCTGTGTGAGCTCTGAACCACCTTCCCATTCTGGCCCTATTTATACCTTCCTGTGTCAGAGGTCGTAAACCTTCAGCCCATGTGAGCCAGGCTTCAGACAAAGGACCATGCGGCCAGGCTTCAGACAAAGGACCAAGCGGCCATGAGCGAATCTTTAGGGCAGGGGTGTCAAACTCATTTTGGTTCTGGGGCCGCATTCAACCCATCTGATCTCAAGTGGGCCGGGCCAGAAACATAACAGCAAAATAACCTTTGTTTAACGTGTTATTTTTAGCTTTGTTTTTGTTTTGTTTATTTCTTAGTTGCAAAAACTGTTTCAAACAACCTAGTAGTCTAATCACTTATTATTACATTTTTATTTACTGAGTCCAAAGCATTTCAAATAAAATGGATTTCACTAAAAAAAAAAAAAAAAGGTTTATTTAATTTTATACAGACTGAATGTTTTACATCTGACATTAAAGTAATCCCGATAATAAACTAAAGAGGGGCTACGGAAAAAATATAAATGTTTTAATCAATGAAAAATCAAACTAAATGAACCCTCAGGAACCGACGGACGCCCTCAGACATCCTGCTGTGCAGCTGTGAGATCAACCTGATAAAATAAACGTTTATGTTCGGGAACTGATATTTTATTGAATTAAAGGCAAAATATAGCCTTTATTTTTAGTTTTTGGACAAAAACATCATGGAGCTGTGAGGTGTGTCATGTTCCTCTACCTACACAAACTCTTCATATTTGTGGCCCAAATGAGGAATCTGGGAATTTCACCTGAAATTTTCTTTTGCATTTTCAGTCAAAAATATGTTGATTAGTTTGTTGACTAAATTTAGTTTAGTGGTTTTTATGAAATTACACCCAAAACTATCATTTTATGTTGTAAAAACAGTTTGTTAAATATTTTAGGGGTTTCCACAGCAAAGTAAATCCGATGTTAATTTCTTGATCTTTTTAGTTTCATTTGCTCCCCCTAGTGGTTAAATTGCGCATTGCATCCATTTCTTTAAAGAACCATAACTCGCCACAGGAATGGGCTAGAAACTTGCTTTCTTTTTGGAAAATTCTTATATATTTTTTTCTTCATAATTGGGCCGGATTAAATCATCTAGCGGGCCGGATACGGCCCGCGGGCCGTATGTTTGACACCTCTGCTTTAGGGGGAGGGGAAACACATTTCAGTAGTTTTCCACTCATGCGGCCATGAGCGAATCCCTAGGGGGAGGGGACCCTGGGACCCCACTCCTGGCTGGCTTCAAGGCCCACAAAGATCCACAGAATAAACATGATTTGTTAATTAATATTTCCAACATCTGTTCATTCACGTCAGTCTCACAAGGATTTTACTTGGTTATTGTTGATTTACTTTTACCATATTTTTGGCTCCCTGCTCGGATTGGTTGTTTGGGTTATCAGTAAATTGCTATGTCTTAAGTCTTGTACAGCCCGTACAACCTCATGCTGTGTCATAATCCTCTGCTAGAGTTATGTTACAGTGCATAGTAATAGTTTCAATAAAAAGGCAAGAAAAAAAAGAAATTAGTCATAATTTATTTGTCAGTAAAAGGGATTGCAGTAGCCCGGTGGGTATCTCTGGATAGTGTCCTCAGTTCCTCCTTTCTTTCTCTTGTCAAAACATCCTGTAAAAAATAAAAAAGATTAGACTGAGATTGTCCTTTCTGAAAAAACTTACTTCAGTGAATGTCATTTCCGACGATGTGCAGATGGAGAGAGCATACTGAAAAGTAAAATATACTTTTTTTTTTAGCATGTTGAAATGTTATACTCAAGTAACAGAAAGAAAATACTCACCATCAGCATGAAAATGCCGCAGCAATTGCTGGACATCTGCTTGGGAAAGATCTAACAAAAGAAAAGTGAAGACATGCACCTGCTAGATTTAATTGCATTATTGTGAACAACGAGCTTTCAAAGGTTTGCGCTGACAACATACCTCAAAATCTCTTCCTGTGTTCTCCAGCCAGGGTCCAGGGTAAATCAGAGCTGCTATCCTCCTGCTATTGCAGAGAATTCAAATAACACACAAATCAAATGTTTGCCAGTCAGAATAGATAAATCAATAAAGTATTCTGAGATGTGGCTTCATGCTGAACCTCTAAATCTGTTAACTAGGTTCCATGTTGAAGCTTTCAGCCTGAGATCCAGGCTGCTGTTAGACAGTCAAAGAACACACTTGGTCATTGAACAAGACCAGAGCTGCTTTGATTTCTGTAGCATCAACCTAAAGATTATTCTGTAGAGATCATCTCCAAAACCATCAGAGGGAAGTGAGTCCAGAAAGAGTCTCTGTTTCTCTGCTCTAAATGTTATCATCATCATCCACACAACATGACACACCAACCTCTCCTTTTCTTTTCTCTATCCTCTAAAGCAGAGTGAGACAGACCATGGACACTCACACAAAGCAGGTAGTGATCAGCTGGACCTGTCTGTCTGCTCCAAGATGGAAACATCAGCATGACCTCTGACCTGAAGGTTTCCTACAGGGATTGATACAAATTAGTAAACATGTACACACAGGAGAAAAAAAAAAACAATCAAAATAGTACCAGCAAGGAGAGCAGTAGGTAAACTTGAGGATCCTTCATAAAGCTCAGCGATGTCGACATTTTCCCCTAAAGGAAACAGACACACACAGACATGAACACACAACCACCATCATGTCTAGAACCAAAGAGAAGATGTAACAGGATGACAAATTACACGTCTGTGCAGCTTCCTCCACAACTTTTAGACAAGCGTTCCCAATCTGAAATAACAAAAACAAACACTCTTCAGATGTTGTGTTACATTCTATGTTCTTTACATTACATTGGACTAAGAATTCTTACGGTGGATTCCATCCAAGATCTCCTGGAGGACGGTTTTTATCCAAGACATGTTCCATCTACAAAAAGAGAAACTCATGGTGTTTATCATATATATCAATAGAGAAAATCATTTAAAATTTAGATTAAATGCTAATTACAAACTAAAGGTAATGTTATTTCTCCTGCCTCAGCAATTATGAAACCATCAACAACTTTGACTTGATAACATTTACTGTGACAGTATAGAAATGTGTCTGTAGAACTTGTAGATTTACAACTACAAGATTTTTACAAACAACATGTTTTCATTTGCTCTTGATTCACAGCAATCACAATCATAAAGTATTAAAAAACAATTTTAAGCCTAATTTTCCCTCCATCCATCATCAGTAAAATGCAACAAGTACATATAAAAATAAAACATAATTTTCATCTAAACAAATATGATAACGTTTTATTTATGAAATGTATGAACTGTTAAAATGAGTAACATTAAAAAGAAGCTCTAACATCAAGGATTGAAACTAGTTTGTATTTACCTTTAACTGCATGTCATTGTTTGAACGTGGTGGTGAAGTGAATCTGTTGGAGGAGGAGATCCGCAGCTGAGAGAAGAATTGATGTTTTTAGAATATGCTTTATGGAATAATAGCGACTGCGGCGACGTGATCGATCAGCTGTTAAATTGTCGGATCTCTGGCTGTTTCACCTACCCGATCACCCAACTATCGGAAATCAAATCCAGCTGTCGCAAGTCCGATCCAAAACTCTCCACCGTCGCAAATGTTGACGGCAAAGAGGAAGTGACGTAATATACATGCGCGCGATGAGGGCGTGGTTAGGTAAAGGGGATCGGGTAGTGACACCTACACCTGACCAATAGAATGACTGAGTAACAGCTTGTAACGAAGGAGCTGAGGCGAGTGGATCCATGTGCAACTCGATATTTAATAGCAGCAGAAACAAGGACAAGGCAGGACGTAGTCAAGATACAGGCCAGGGTCAAACACAGGAGCGAGGCGGGAGACGAAGAACAGGCAAGGGTCAAAACTCAGGAAGACAGCAGAAGGAATGCTCAGACTTTGAGGAATGCACAGAAATAAACCAAGACTTCACAGGGAGTGGAGTGTGGAGCAGGAATATATACAGCACTGATGATTATGATGATGATCAGCTGGTGGTGACAGGAAAATGGCGGCTGATGCATGATGGGAATGGGAGTCCAAGAAGATGACATGCAGTTAGTACTCTGGTGATGGCTCTCTCTGGTGGTTGGAGAAAGGCATAACAGGCTGGGTCCTGACACAGCTGTTCAGAAGTCTGTGGGAGTTTGGCTTCTTGGAGCCACTTCCTGTTTGGAATGCCAGGGGGCGGGGCTACACAGTCCAGCTTTCATACAGTAAGTGGCTTGAGCTCCTCTAAAGCTTTCCCATCTTTAATAAGTATAAATAAGACAGCAAAGAATCTGTGGTGGGAGTTTCATGGAATGGGCTTGCTTCACATGATAAACTGAAATCGCTAAGAATGATCAGGAGTTCTCACTGTAACGTTACCGACGCCAGAAGAAAACACGTAAAGGGAAGGACTTCCTGTTTGTTTTCCTTTAGTTTGGATAAGAACTTGATTGCTTTTCCAATCAGAGACGCTGGATCCGAAGCCGCTGGCGCCCACCCCCGCTCTGTCAGCCGACATGAGGAAAGTTGCCGTTCTTCAAAGTGAGTTTGGAACCACTCCAGCATCTCTGCTGTCCTGATGACCATGAAACCTTCAGTCCAGCCACTCGGAGACTGAATTGACCTCCAACCTGTGACACGCAGGTCAAAACTCAACCCAAAACGTCCAGCTGCTGAATCCGCTCAATTTATCCCTGGAGTGTTCCCTGACCGCCGACCACGACAAACTTCCAAACATCTCCGCTTCCTGGAGCCAGGATGGACGGGAAATCCCGGACAGCCGCCTCAGCGCGGCGCTGGAGGACCAGCAGTACCACGTCCGACGGCTGTAAGTGTTTTAGTGTCTCAGGAGCTGCAGTTATTATCACACAGAACAGAGTTAAGGGGATTCTGGAACATTCAGACGCAAAAAAAGTTAAACAAAACTTCAAGTTTGAATTTGATTGAATTTAGATAAACAACTCTCCTAAATTTTCCTTCTCCCAAAATGCTCCACGAGCTGTTAGAATTAGTTTACTTAAAAAGAAAGACAGGATCAAATGTTTAATAATTTTAGCATTTACAGATAAAGATGTAGATTTTGAGAATTCTGATCTCCATATTTATGGAAGCTGAAAACGAACGTCAATCTCTCGTTTTAACAAGATCTGCTTAGAATCAGATCAATTTTCTCATTGTGACCAGAAATTTAAGTTTGTTTTTTTCATTATAAGGAAATCCATTCTATCAAAATTCATTTTCTCTTTATATATAAAAAAACACTTCAATTTCTCATTATAACGAGAAATGAAAGCTTGTTTAAGATAATGTCATTTTCAGCTTCCGTACATATTAGACTTTTTGTCGTTCATTAAATGAGAATCTTTGCTTTCCTCTTTAAATTCTGATTTTCAGTCAGATCACTGATTCTCTCTTCTTAGAATTTGGATTGATTTCCTCCAGAATTATTGTTTTTTACTCAAATAATATTAGAATTCACAGTCTATTTAAAATTCTGATGATTTTAAGTTCAATTCAATTTATTTCTATTGCTCGAAATCACAAAGAAATTTGCCTCATTGGGCTTCATGCAGACAGCTTTACAAAGTTCAGTTTTAAAATTGAGATTTATTTCAATATTACAGAATTTACTCTTCAAATGGAATTTTTTCTCAAGAATTTGACTTAAATCTTTAAACTTTATCCAAACAGTCATAATTTAATGTTTTTATCTGCAAACGATTCTCAGATTTCTGAAAAAAAAGAAACTATTGTTTTTCCTAAATTTAGTCTTTTAAGTTAATATTTTTCCAGATCTAGTGAGATTATTTATTAAATAACAAATGTTATGTTACGTCATTCAAACTACAATCATGTTGACAGAGTTTTGGCCTCTTCAGTTCAGTGGGAGAACTTCATTCTATGACAGAAACGCAGCAGAACTGCTGAACAGATTCTATCTTAACAGGTTCTATATCGCCGGCGAGGAGATGCTGGGACGTTACTCGTGTGTGTTTGAGAACGGCGTCCGAGCAGACTTCATCCTGGCCAGTAAGTCCGACCGTCCGTTCTGAGTCCGGCGGTGACAGCAGCTCGCCGACCCTCTGACTCCGCCCTCAGCTCCGCCGTTCGGCGAGGTCCGAGACAAGCCCGTGGTCAGCTACGGCGGCGATTTTGTGGTGCTGCCGTGTAAGATGGAAGAGGCCAAACCGAAGCCCCTCAGCTGGCGTTGGTTCAGGGGGAATAAAACCCACAAGGTGAGAGGTCGACGCCCAGCGGGTCACTTTGATTCTGGGTCATCGGTTCTGGTTCTCCCAGGATTCTGTTCTTCAGCTGGACTTACAGCTCGATCTAGAGGAGTCGTCCGTTCTAGAGCTGGAATGATTAATCAGCTTCATTGATGAATCGATTTCCCATCCAACCAGATTGATCTGTTTGAGGAAAGCTGGAAATGGAAATAAAATCATTTAAAAAAGAAATAAAATAGAAAGTTGACTCTATTGACCTTTGCTCTGTTAGAGTGAAGACCGCGTCACACAGCCGCTCTGTACATTTATGGAAACTGCACAGAGGAAGGTCGGTCATACACGAAGACACGAGGAAAAAGGGAGAAAGGGTTTGATCTTTTACATGAAGTTTTCACGGATGTTTCCCCATTAAACCAGGATCAAACCATGGAGGAAATAGAAATAAACCAAAGATCATGTAAATCAGGGTTTGATTGAACGTGATCAGAAATTATGGGGTCAAATCAGGAACCAAAACACAGATTGAAACTCCAAAATACATATTGTAAGCTTGAAGGAATTATTAAAAACTTGAAAAGAAAGCACATTTGAAACTTAAAAAATGAAAAAGCCTAAAAAAAGTGTTTATTTTTCACTTTCAACTTTCCTTTTTTCTCATTTTTTATTCTTTGTTTTCAGTTTCAATTCAGATTTTTGAGTTTTCGCTGCTGAGCTGATCCGAATTCTACATGGGGGCGGGGCTGCGGGACGTGTTTCCTCACTACACATTTTCTACACTTTTCTCTCATTTTTTAACTCCCACTTTTCTAACTTTAATAGACGGATTATAGCATAGGTATGATAGAGTAATTGGAATAATCACGGAGGTCCTCTGGGCGCGTGGCGAGCGTAGCAGCTCCATCGCTTCAGCTCCATCGGCTCTGCGACGGACGGGCGATCTATCCAGGACGTTTTCCGCAAATCCCAAATCTCATCTGTATGTTGACCGAACATTGAAACTCGACGCAGAAGCAGAAGGTCGATTATAAACTCTAAACATTAGCGGGTGGAACGGATCCGGTCAGGTTTAGGGTCACGGTTCCGAGCATTTTCGTTCATTTAAAAGTAAAAAAAAGACTTTTTTGACAAGTTTCAAAACATATATTTGATCAAACATATATACAGTACTTTAAAGTGTAAATATACTCCATAAAACATTTTCTCATTGAGGTCCATTTATAAAAACAAATTATCTTTGAACTTTGGGCACAAACCAAAAACTAAAACATGTCGTTTCTGATGACATTTACATATGGAGAGAAAATAGACTCACTCTGATTTGTGCGTGCTTAATTCTTAATTTGTGTATAAATTAAGATCTGTGCGTGCGTAATTCTTCATTTATAACTCATATAATATGTTTTGTGCCAAATAAAAAAAAATTACAACTATTAAAAAAGAGGTGATTCATGCGTATTTCTAAAAGATTTTTGTGTGTAATTAGTTTTAGGCTGTCGTAATTTTAATTTGTGCATGTGTAAATTGTATTTTTTTTATTTCTGTAATTTCTTTACTTTGGCACAAAACATATTATATAAGGTACAAATCAAGAATTACGCACGCACAAATCAGAGTGAGTTTATTTTCTCTCCATATTTACACGTCTTCAGACCAAATCTATCTGCAGTCACCCCAAGAATGCCCATTTTTTTCTGGAGTTCATGGCTCAGCTCCGTCCAGTGATGCTCAGGCGGGTGAAGGGAGTCAAAGCAGTTTATGTTGATGTTTTAGGTCCAAATCCAAACCTCAATGTTTCTGCCTGTAGGAGCAAATCTCTGAGCAGCCGCAACGCTTCCAGATCCACAGCGAAGAGCGGAAAAGCAAACTCAAGGTGATCAACCTGACCCACGAGGATGCTGGAGTTTACTACTGCGGCGCCGTGTACGCCATCGGTACCACCATGAACCCCGTGGAGCTGAAGGTCAGTCCTGGATCTGGAATAAGAGTGCGTCCAGAATCTAGAAACATGACCTTTGTTTTTCAAAGGTTTTTGTTCCCTCTTCCATCCTGCAGGTGATCACCTACCAGGAACCTCTGAAGCCCTTCATAGGCATCCTGGTTGAGGTTGTCCTGTTGGTGTCCGTCATTTTCCTCTGCGAGAAAAGGCGCTCCAAGAAAAACACTTCCAAAGGTATTTGAGATGCAGCCACTCCGCTCTACGACCTGATTTTTGAGCCAGTTTGGAGATCAGAATTAAATAAAAAGTAAAGTTTTAAGAATGAAACTGCATCTTTTAATGTTTTCAAAAAATATGTTTTTAGATGCGCAGTGCCTCATCTCACTTTCACCCTATCTTTGATTCTGCCTTCAAATCTCTGAGTAAAGAACAACACATGTGCCACCAACAGCCAATCACAGACAAGACGGCTCATGCTGATTGGTCTAGATCAAATTTCAATGGGTCCAGTTCCAAAAATATCCTTCATTCAAAGGTCCACTCGGTACTTTAGATAACTGAAGACAGGAAAATGAAGAATTGATCAGGCTGGGAAAGACTAGTAGAGAGCTTTCACACCAGCACACATTTGGTTTGGTTTGTTTTCAATGACTAAAGCCTACAAAGTGTTTGTTTGTAACTTTGACACATATTGTAACAGACTAAAGTGTTCTGGGTTTGCTCTGTGTTGCGTATTTCTTTCCTCTAGTCAGTACAGTAGTGAGACCATACCAAGCCTGTGCTCCACAGTGCGTCAGTCACTTCATAAAGTGAACAGACGTCTGTCTCTGAGCTCCATTATTGCACTCTCCGCAGCTACACAACCAGACTCTGAACCCAGGGAGGCCAGCTACAAAACACTAGTTTATTCATCTTAACCTGCTGGATCTCTTTGTGGGTCATGGAGTTGCTGGAGCCTAACCTGGTTACTGTTGGGTGAAGGCGGGGTCCATCTTGAACAGGTGGTCAGCCTGTTGTAAGGCACACACTGTAGCCTATAGAAGAACGTGACAGCAGGTAGTTTGAAACCCTGGATAGACAGACGTCCTGCATTACAGTGAATGTTGGTGTGACCCTCGCTCTGCAGTAGAAATGCTATCAAACTGTCCTCCACTTTACCTGCTTCTTGTAATGGGAGTCACAGGTGGATTTAATGATCCGTTTACCTGGTAGACACCAAGCTGGCAGCAGCACAACAGAGCAGTGTCTAGACGGGACGATCCATAGAAGAGAAAATTCAAGAAACATACCCTCCTCTTTTATCCAGGCTTGGGACTGGCAAAGTGATCCGACAGAATCACTGAGGCAGAGTTATATGTATGTGTGTGTGTGTGTGGGGGGGGGGGGGGTGTATGTATGTATGTATGTTTTCTGACCATAAAGTACACTTAAAATTCTTTGGTTTTCTCAAAAATTGATATTGCAGATTTTAATCTTGTGCACTTCATGTATGAATTTTGTTTGAATTTGATGAGGAGCAGATTTTCTGTGGTATTTATTCATAAAATTCTGTCTAAATGTTATACTGACCAGATGAATGAACAAACACCCCCACATATATGTGGGGGTGTGTGGGTGTGTGTGTGTGGGGGGGGGGGGTGTATGTGGGGGGGTGTGGGTGTATGTGGTTTTGTGTGTGTGGGGGAGGTGTATGTGGTTGTGTGTGTGTGGGGGGGTCGTTTGTCTATTTTTTACTCTAAATTTTAACTACATCTACATCTATGTACCTACATCTATTTACCTACATCTATGTACCTACATCTATTTACTTACATCTATTTACCTACATCTATCTCCCTACTTACTTACATGCCCCCCCACACCACACCATAAAAAAATATCACGCTAAATAAAAAAAAAGACTTAGCAATGTCCCAGCTAGCAAAGCCTAGTAGCCCCATATGGAAAAACATTTACTGTTTACTTTTAAACCACTTGGCCTTGCTGGCTGGGGTGAAACTAAAACGACACTAAAAAAGTATAAATATACATTTATGGAACTGATAAATAAAATAAAATATATATAATAAAGATAAAATGAATGGCAAGGAAGATTATTTCCTCTGCTGTGTTGGATAGTTTACCAACACATCATCAAGAATTAAATTTCTTTGATGCCTTCCTAGTTTGACTGTGGGGTAAAAGTCTTTTTTCGGACTACAGTCTGAGTCCTTTTGATCCTGAACTTCTCCTCTACTTTATTCAACCAATCATTGATGTCCTGTTCACTGTCAGAGATTTTCAGCTCACTGCATGAGATCTCAATCTCACCGGAAGAGATTTCCAGCAGACTTTCAAAAGCAATGGTTGGTGGAGGAGGAGTTCTGGGTCTAGAATTCCTGTTGAATCCCGTTTGATCATCTGCTTTTCCCGTTAAACATTTTGGTTTTATCGGTGGTAAAGGACCCAATAAGTTCTTTTTAACTGGAAGAGTTGATCCATCAGACATCTTTTTTGTCTTAGCAGTGGACTCCTCAAAAATTGGCTTGTCTGCTTTCCTCATCAAATCTTCAGTTTCCAGCTGACGTTCAGAGTCACTGGCTGATGAAGGAGGAGTTTTGGGTCTAGGATTCTTTAAGAATCTTTTTGGCTCCTTTTCAAACCTCACCGTCTTTTGGGTTTTCTCTGGCAGGACCGGTGCTGGAGCCTTCTTGCTCTTGTTTTCTTGAATAGCTGAGACATGAGCCTTCGTTCTGAAATATTCTTCCTTCAAATCCATTTCGTGCTGGGTCAAAGCATCCAGAGTCTCCGTTTCTGAATTATCTTCAGTTGTCATCTCCTGAAGATTTAAGATTTTACACTTCCACTCGAAATATTGTCTTGCACTAACTTTATCTGAGACGCACGATTTTGTTTTTCTTCCAGTAAGTCTGATGCTAGCAACATAGAGTCTTCCACATCTTGGAACTTACACTTTAGAGCGTGTTCTTCCTCTTCTAACTCTTGAAGGTATAACTTTTCTTCTTCCAATCTTTCAAAGATTTCCTCGGAGGTCAGTGTGTCAGGCCTGACTTTGAAAGCAAAGGCCAACTCATGGACACATTGTTCCAGCTGATTCTCTTCTCTCTGAATCTTCTGCTTAAGTTGTTCTATGCTCTCTATGAGAGAAGATCTATCTTTCCTCAGAGAAGTCAGCTCAGGTTCTACCTCCCTCTTTATCTTCAATATCTCTTGCATTTTCTCTGCTAGGGCCTGTTTTTCCTCAGTCTGTTTGCCTTGAAGATCCAAGATTTCAGCCTTGATGCTCTGACGTTCTTTTTCCATCTCATCAAGAGCCTTCCTCTGTGCCACAAGTTCCTCTTCTATTTTTGATTTGTCTTTAAATTCCTTTTGAAGTTTTCGGAGTTCCGCTTTCAGCCTGGAATTTTTTTCTTCCTGCGTTTTTCTTTCAGCCAACACGTCTTCCAATTCGACCCTTGAACCTCTTTGGCTTCTAGAGGATTTTTCCACTTCCCGCAGTTGGGTTTTCAGGTCTGTGGCTTCCTGTTCTAAATTCTTGACAGCAATCCGTTCATCATTGATTATCCTGGACAGAGTTGAGGACCATATGAGCTGGCCGTTCCTCCAGAAAGCATGCTGGTCACATGGTCCGGGAGGTGTTCCAGCTCAGCCTTTAGTCCTTGAATCTTTTGCTTTAGTGTGTCCACGACGTTGTTGAGAGACAAACTTTTTCTCCTCAAACCGTCCAACTCTGCTTCCGCCTCGGTCTTCTTTTCTAAATCCCTTTTTAAAGTTTGGAGTTCTTCTGAGAGCCTCTCATGTTCATCTCCAGATAACTTTATATTATGTTTTAAAGTCTCAATATCCTTAGTCACGTTTCTATAGTGTTTCTGCAAAGTGTTTAGTTTTTTGCTTTCATTTGTGAGATTCTCTCTTTCCAGCTCAAGTTTATGCTGCATGATGCTGCAATCATCATGACTTTTTTCAAGCTCTTGTATTTTATTCTTCAGCTTGAAAATAGAGTTCTGAGCCGTTCTCTTCTCAGCCTTCAGTTTAGACAGTTCTACCGTCAACTCTTCTTTCTGACCAACAGCATGGCGCAGTGCTTGAAGTTCCTGTTCCAGACCACAGACTTCCTGTTGTGTTTGCTGGACAGATTGTTTTTCTTCCTGGAGTTTTCTCTTCAGAGAATCTTTTTCAGCTTCCATGACCTGCATCTGGACAGGATTTTCAATCTTATGTCTTCGAATTTCTTGCTGGAGTCTGAGTGTGTTGTTCTGGATACTAAGCTTAATGAGTTTTGTCACATCTTCTATCTTCTCATGTTCTTCCTCCAACTCAAGAAATTCTCTGTTTTTCTTTTCAAGAGTCTTTTGTTTTGCCTCTAATTCCTCCTTGGATAAAATTTCTTTATCCAAGGAGTCTAGTTGGTAACGCAGAAAGCCGTCCATGTTGTGAGATTTTCTTCTAAAAAAAGGCATTTTTGAAGAAAATTTTTGTCTGTGAAAAAGAATGTTCTGATTCCAAACAATCCGGTACTTTGGTTTAGGTCTTTAGCGGGGGTCTTGAGAGTTAAGCACTGAGAGTCCACATCAACGCTTCAGCATTTAAGTTAACCTACGTTTGATCTATGATGTCGTATGACGTCATCAGCCCAATACGTGATTACGCGTTATGACGTCAGTTGGTCACGTGGCCAATCACGTGACATCGAAAGATCACGTGACACAGCATGTCACGTGATCTTATAACGGAGCTGGGAAATTGGCTTGCAGGAAGCGGTGGGGAAGCCTGATAACGCAACACAGGTCTGCAGCAGCTGTCTTGTTTCACGTTGTAGGAACCCTCTATGCGGGTCAATGGAACGTGGTTGTTGAGGAAGCAGGTGGTTTTGGTGAAGCTAGGTGAGTCGCACCGTTATGCTAACGCAGCTGACGTCAAGATGGCGTCCCTTTTTTCAGTCTTTCTGTCTGTTTCGGCCACATCTTAACATCACTGTGCACTGAGAGTTAACACCAAATGTTATTTATGTACTGTTTATTAGGGATGTCCCGATCCGATCACGTGATATGAAGACTCGCCTTGAAACCGGGCTCCGTTGTCCGATCCGGATCGGATATTTCATGTATTCTTATTATGATCAGCGCTTTATATTTCAAGCTTATTGTTCCGAATAATTACTCCACCAGAAGTGTGCATGTCATGAACGGATCACAAAATGTTATTCCCGGAAAACGCATCAGAAAACGGAAACAATTCAAGCAGAAGACTAGTGAAAACCGCTAGCTAGCTAGCTAGCTAGCCGATCACTTCCGGGATCAATAACTCTTTTGAAAACGCTTTAAACTGACAGCTAGTGTCTCTAAACAACAACTTCTAAAGGAATTTCAACAGAAAAAGACAGTTTTGTTTCTTTTAATATTATTATCTTCGTGCTCCAGACAGATACACAGCAGCTGCTAACTGCTACATGCTAGCGCCGTGGTTTAACTCCTTAGGACCCGAGCTGTCCTTTGATATGCCTGTTTTATTTATCTGAAAGAGAAATAATAGTTAAGAAAATGAACTACTCTGATAATAAAACTGAAAATGTGATGTCTTAAGAACTTAAACAGAAGCACATAACCTTAAACAAACAAACAAAAACTAATAAATGAAAATGAATAATGATATGAGCTAGTCATGAACACTCATCAAATTCATGCTAAAACAGTCATCATTTATTTGAAAGAATTTGGTTAAAATGTTCAACAACTCTAAAGATATTAAAGTCACTAAACTTTCTCACATGACTAAATATATTTTCTCTATTTTTATTTGACTATTAAAGCTACTTCACAGAAGTGTTCTATTGAAGTTTTTAATGATAAAAGAAGGTTAATGAAATATAAATAAGGGGCAATACAAATCTCTTTATTCAATTTGTTCATGCTTTAAATATGTGACAAAAGTATCGGATCGGGACTCGGTATCGGCAAATCCACAGAATCCAATGACTCGGAATCGGATCGGGACCAAAAAAACCTGATCGGGACATCCCTACTGTTTTTTTTTTTTAAACTTTATTTATGACAACAGCACATCAATTTTTACAGTTACATGTCAGTATATGAATTACTGTTATATTTTCTAGCATCCCCCCCCCCCGCCCCACACCCAGAAAAACAAACACAAACAGCAACAGAAAATGCAAATGAGGACAAAACAATAATAATAGTTTTAATGACAATAATAGAAATAATAAATATGAGTCATAAGAAAAAAAAAAGATAACTAATTATGGCCTAATGCAAATAACTAAAGTGAAAACAGAAGCGTTTCGCAGAAACCACAGAAATCAGGGTCTACTTGTGGCATCGACACTTCCTGGTTAGGTGTTCAATTTGATTGATTTCACATATGTCAAGAACAGCTGCCAGGACTTGTAAAATGTTTCTGTTGAGCCTGTTACTGTACATCGTATTTTTTCTAAGTGGACAAATTTCATGACCTCAGCAATCCACTGGTCATGCGTAGGAGGGGCCTCGTCCTTCCACCTTAAGAGTATAAGGCGACGTGCAATCAAGGAGGAAAACCATATTGCATCTGATAGAGACACTGAGAGGGATGAGCCCAAAGAGTGCGGTCAGGGCAGAAGGGATCATTTGACATCGTTTGCAAATGTTTCAAATACAGAAGTCCAGTATGTTTGGAGATTGGGACATGTCCAGAAAGTATGATATAATGACCCAATTTCTACTTTACATGGGTTACACAATGGGTTGGAGTCTGAGTGAAACTTGGCTCATTTTTCTTTGGAAATATGTAGGCGGTGAACAGCTTTGAATTGGAGTAGCCCATGTCTGGGGCATATAGAAGAGGAGTGTGTCCGGCGTAGGATAGATTCCCAGAGATCATCTGTTATGTTGAAAGCTAAATCCTTTTCCCAGTGTGATCTGATAATTGAGAGGGAAGGAGATTGTAGGCTAAGTAGTAAACCATACATTTCTTTAATCAGCCCTTTTTTTTATTAAAGGGAATTTATATCTAAAAGTGTGTCTAAGGTTGTTTCTTCAGGCAGGTTAGGGAATTGTGGGCACCTGCTTTTTGTAAAATGTGGAATTTGTAAGTACCGGAAAAAGTGAGTCCTTGGAATGCTAAACTGTTCAGTAAGTTGAGTAAACGAGGCAAAAATGTCATCAATAAAAAGATCTTTATGTAGTCCGTTATCTCTCCAGATTTTAAAAGCAGAGTCAGAAATTAAGGGTGGAAATAAGTGGTTTGAAAACAAAGGGGCTTTTAATGACATCAAATGTAAACCAAGTTTCTTTCTGCATTGCCTCCAGATTTTGAGAGTCATATAACAACGAGTTGGACTTGTATGAACACAGCTCTATAGGAAGTGCTGCACTCAGTGATGCTAGTAGGGAAGTTTTATTACAGCTCGTAAGTTCAATATCAAGCCCGGCTGGAATTTGTTGAGGCTGGACATTGACCCCATAGAGCATATTTCGGATGTTGGCTGCTCAATAATAAAAGGTCAAATTTGGTAAAGCAAGTCCACCGAGGGTTCCAGGTCTTTGTAGGAAATCTTTACGTATTCCAGCTGGTTTACCATTCCAGATGAATGTAGAAATACATTTATCCAAGGAATCATAAATGTTTTGTGATATAAACTGGAATACATTGAAATAGGTACAAGTATTTGGGCAGCACATTCATTTTTACAGAGTCAATACGGCCAATTAGTGTTAGGTTGTTCCACTGAAGAAAGTCTGTTTTGGTTGTTTGGAGAAGAGGGACAAATTCAGTAACTTTAACACCCAGATAAGTAAAGCAGTCCGATTTGATCCCCACTGTTTATGCCTGCGTTATTTATTCATTGTGTGCTTCAGTGAATTGAGTGAATTCATGTATTTATTGTGTCCCTAAATGAAATGAATGAAGGAGTTGATGGTCTGAAGCGCTTTAGTTGCTTTGGCAAATAAATGGAGACTCACTCATACAGGCATTTTCCAGTTGGAGTCTGTTTTAGTCTGTTTTAATGGTTATTGTAGAAATGGAGCTCTATGATCAGCTATCACTGATTTTATTTTAGTGTAGCTCATAGTGATCATGGTGCAATTAGCACTGTTTATTCATCTGAGATTTCTGGATTTCTTTTGAAAACACGTGTTGATTTGAACCTCTGGTCCTGATCATGCAGGCCACACCTTGATGGCGAGCTGGATCCCAGGGAACCAGATCGGCAGAACCCGCAAATTGGAGAGCCACAGCCGTCCACTGGGTCGGTAGGGGGTTCCGTGTGACCCGTTAAACACCACCTCAGTGGTGCCCACCCAACATTCATCTGACTTATTGCTCCATTGAACTCTGGGCTGGACCATTTCTGCTTCTCCTTGACTCTGAGATTCCAGTGAACAACAATTCATGATGAAATGTTCTGTTTTTTCTTTCTTCTTCTTTGTAAATATGTATATTTGAATGGCCATTCACGTTATTATTGTCACTCACTGTATATTTATTCATAAAGGAAATGTCAACAGATTGTTTCACGAAATGTGTCAGTAAGTCATGAAATAAATAAATATATTATCAAATGTTAAAAAGTGCTTTTTAATGGCTATTTTAATATTTTAATGCCACATTTATTTATTTATTTATTTATTTATTTATTTAAACTTTACTTTATTTACTCCACTTACTTTTATTGAAGCATCTGATTTGGTCAGTTTCTAACTAGAACTATAGAGAAAATATTTCAAAAATGATTTATTATCAAGAAAGTTTAAAGAAAAGTATTAGAGTAAGAATGGTAATTCTGACAACTGTGGCGTCTTTGGCTTCTTGGACTTACTTCCTGTTTGGAACGTCAGGGGGGAGGAGTCTGAGACTGAGTGATGGAGGCGTCCTGTGGGGCGAAGAGGCTCGCAGTTCACCAGTCAGCTTAACGCCAACACAAAACAAACTTCCATCACCATGGCAACCGTTTCTGTTGCTCCTGCAGGTCACTTAAGAAAGCTGAAAACGTTCTCCTCAGACGTGCTAGCTGCCCTCCTCCTCCTCACCATGCAGGGTGAGTTCTCCTGGTTGACGTGAAAATCTCTAAAAGATGTGAATCTGGACCAGAACCTGCTCTGCGTCCTCACAGGAGCGGCGGCGGCGGCGGCGGCGCTCGTTCTGTTTCTGGCTCACGTGCGGGTCTGCCAGACTTGTTCAGTCGTAAATGAATTCTTGATCTGTCGCAGCATCCCATCAGGTAACGGGGTCTCTGCAGCCCGGGAGTTTTTTCCAGAAAATATACTATATATGTTATATAACCTACGATATGACTATGTCAGGAATGTGGGCGTGGCTAACAGAAAACATCAAAGCTAGAAAATCCATGTTCAGTTTTGGTTCTAAAAAACTAAACTAAAACTAAACGGTTACAATGGAGATAAACCCAACAAAAAACCCAACATTTGAAAAAAACCAAGCGTTTATCATGTGCTGACCAGCGTGGCAGACGGTGGGCGGAGTGACGGCTCCTCAGCCAATGAGGGCGGGTCAACGGGGGCGAGGCCACACAACGCCGCTCGTCCTTCAGACTCGCCTGTTTGAGGTCAGTTTGATGACGCAAAACTTGGTTGTGTAAATCTCTACGGAACACTATTACCTCTGCTGTCAAACTCAGAGAGAGAGAGAGAGAGAGAGAGAGAGAGAGAGAGAGAGAGAGAGAGAGAGAGAGAGAGAGAGAGAGAGAGAGAGGAGAGAGAGAGAGAGAGAGAGAGAGAGAGAGAGAGAGAGAGAGAAGAGAGAGAGAGAGAGAGAGAGAGAGAGAGAGAGAGAGAGAGAGAGAGAGTTTCAAAGCACCTTTATTGAACAAAAATTATAAAAACCACTCACATGGAAGCAGAAAGATAGTCAGAAGAAATAACCAAAAAACCAAAAACTAATAAACCAACAAGAAGAAAAAAAGAAAACAGCACAACAAACCAATCAGAAATTCAACACCAAACTGTCTCTGCTGACAGAACATAAAAAATTCTTAACAGCCCAAGTTTTAACAAAGTCATCAATCAAATTAACAAGTTTATAATATTTATATTCAATTAGCAAACGCACAGCTAATTGTTGTTTAAAAAGAAACAAAACATCATCAGAACCGGTCCCCTGAATATGGTTTTTCCGTGACCTCCACACAGCCAGCTTTGCCTCAGCCACCAGAAAATTTATTAACGTGTGCACGGTTTTTTTCTGGACTTGGTATTTGGGCCCATAAATGAAAACCTCCAAAGAAAAAGACTCCCCTAAACCCCCAACTAAGCCCCGCAGAAAAGAAAGGAGACCAGTCAGACGCCCACATTCAGCAAACAGATGCTGCACCGACTCCCTGACCAAACAAAAAGGACACCCCTCCCCTGTGCTAGGATCGAGGTGCACCAGATACCGGTTTGTAGCTACGAGAGAGAGAGAGAGAGAGAGAGAGAGAGAGAGAGAGAGAGGATTTAGCCTCAGTGAGTCAGACCCCCCCCCCAAGCGAGCACATGACTCCCGTCACATTGAACCTGCAGCTCCACGCCGCATGACTGTTAACCTGCAGGTTTGACTCTCTCTGGAGGTCAAAGGTCACGCTCAGGTTAGTCCGTCACTGGTTGTTTGTTCCAGCTGCTGCGGTGGACTCTGCACCCCCCCACCCCACCCCCACGCTGGGTCAGCAACACCGGGTCACGACGGATCCGAAAACTGGAACGCGTTCAGGAAAACTTTCAGGATGTGGACCAGAAACAAACTCAGTTTTCCTGCTGACTCTGAGAAATGAAGCAGCATCAGAGTCCTGAGCGTCTCTCCATCCTGCCCCGGGGGTTCGAGTCCTGGACGTCTGTTAACGTGATGAATTCAGATTTGTCCTGTTTTGTTTCTTTCAGGTGTCGTTTCTGTCGCTTTACCTGCAGTGTTCTGGGTTCAGGTTCCGAACAAGAACTAGAATCCCAGAAGTTCTTAGAACGTTCTGCAGATCCTGAACTGGATCAAATCTGAAGAACGTCTTTGTGTTTGTGTAAAAACCTGCAGGACGGCAGCGCCCCGTACGGCGCCCGCTATGTGGGCTCCATGGTGTCTGACGTTCATCGCACCATCGCCTACGGGGGGATCTTCATGTATCCGGCCAATGAGAAGAGTCCGAAAGGAAAGGTGAGCTGTGACGCTCCTGCAGAGTCTGGTGGAGGAGCTTCTCCTCACAAGCGTCTGCTCCTCAAACAGTAAATATTAAGATTCCATTTTATTCAGAGAATTCTCAAGGACAGATGATAAAATAGAGTTTCACAGATTTAATATGAAATATTTGCTGTTGCTCCTCGAGAAGCGTTAAAACACGTTCTTAACATCAACTCAAAAAAATTTTTAAAGTATTAATCATTTATTTGAGCAGAAACATGAAATAATTTGGTGCTCGTGAATAAAAACGATCTGCTGAAAAGGATGTTTTTGATAAATATTTTATAAAAAATGTTGGATTGGATAAGAATTTAATAAAAAAATTCAAATGTCCAACCAGAACGCCTCCTCAGAGAAAGAGATGAATGTCTGTTTAGAGTCTGGAGCAACAAAAACCTGAGAACTACAAATGAATCGGTTTGATAATTCCATCATTTATTAAACAATAAATGATGGAAGTCAGACTATAACGGTTCAGAAAGTCTGGATTATTCCTGATCCTGGAGAAGACATTAACGTCTGAAGCATCTCTTTCAGCTCCGACGCTCTCATCTCTGTTTCAGGCTGAAATTAAATCAACTAGAAAAGTTGCTTAACCAGCGATAATGAATGTTTCCTGCTGAACGTTGAACATGCGGAAGGATGTTGCTGAAGATCTACAGGGATTTGCTGAAAATGCTAAAGCTATTAGCATGTCGCTAAAGCTGCTAAAAGGTTTAAAGTTGCAGAAAGTGCACAAAGTATTTGAAAAATATCTTAAAAAAAAAAAAAAAACTGGAAGATTTTTAAAATATTTAGAAAATATGAACTCAAAATTAGCCAAAAAGCTAGAATGTTGATGATAAGATACTAGCTTAACTCAGAAATAACCCAAAAAAAAACAATAGATGCTACGTTTTCCAAAAACGTTAGCGTGTTGCTAAACTATTAGCTAAATTTAAAGTGCTCAAAAAAACTTGACAAATTCCATGAAAAATAATAAAAAAAAAATGTTTGCAATATTTTAAAACTTGCTTGAAATGTAACAATACCGAAAGCACACGCATGAATTTCTTGTTTTTAACTGCATAACTTGGAGGTGAGCATGCTGTAGTATCGCGAGACTGACGAGACAGGTGTGGTGAGTAAACTTGGCGGCGCGTGAGTAGCTAAACAAACATTTCTAGCTCTTTTCATTATACCGCCATATAAATATTCTCCAATCATCTAACACAAATTTGGAAAAGATTAATAAGCTTTTTGACAGCCTGGAGGACCTGGAGAAATATATCGACGACTGTTACGATACCGTGGTGATGAAGAAGTCCAACACCTCCACTCCCTCCACCAAGCGTAACCGTCCCGAGGATTCTCCCGGGTCCGCCTCCTCTCCAGGCAGTGGAATCAGCGACGCTCTAGATTCCATAGACAAGAAGCTCTCCAGCCTCGATGGCCGCCTCAACCTGCTGGAGATCCTCCACAAAGAGTTCCAGGGCTTGCGGCAGTCTCTGGAGTTCAGCCAGCAGCAGGTGCAGGAGTTAGCCGCGGAGAACCAGAGCCTCAGGGAGTCGGTGAAGGTCCTTACATCCGACACCGCTCGGCTCTCCGAGGAGAACCGAGCCATGAAGGAAACCCTCCTGGATCTTCAGGCGCGGAGCATGAGGGACAACCTGGTCATTTCGGGGATCCCGGAGGAGGCGGGAGAGGATCCGGAGTCAACGGTAAAATCCTTCATGGAGAACCAGCTGAAGATCCCGAAGGAGGAGGTTCAGAAGATCACCTTCCATAGAGTCCACCGGCTAGGAGGGAAGAGGCCCGGAAACCAGCGCTCGCGCCCGATTGTAGCTAAGTTTGAGCACTTCAAACAGAAAGTTTTAGTTAAATCCCGCGGGCCGGAGCTCAAAGGCACCCACTACAGCGTAAATGACCAATACCCCCCGGAGATCCTCCGTCGCAGGAAGCTTTTGTTTCCCCTGCGGAAACAACACCTGACCGCAGGATCCCGCGCGGTCGTGGCGGTGGACAAGCTGTTCGTGGACGGCCGCCTCTTCCGAGACCCCGAGACCACCCCGTGGCTGTATTGAAGACCCCCCCCGCACTGCTGCGTATGAGCTGCGCTGAAACACCTGCTAAGCTTATTTAAATGAATGGAAACAGATCAACCACCCCCCCACACCTCCTCTCAGGAAAGACGTTCCTTTTTTCTCTCCTCTCATGTTTGTGTTTATTTTGTGTTTTTCTCTTTTTCTCTTTTATTCTTTCTTTCAAATCCTCCCTCTCTCCCTCCTCCCATATATCATCTGATGACATCATATCCCAGGTAAGCTCTCACTCAATCACGGAACGGGCGCGCGCGCACACAAGCGCGCACGCGGGCATACACACGCGATCCCGCACACACTCGCTGACACACCGCAAACGCATCACACAGGCATAAACAGGACGCACGCAACATGCAGCTCACGCAGCCAGAAAGCACAGACGCGCTCCAACGCACAGCACCTCACTGCGCACTGGGCAGCGGGCACGCGCGCTCACAGGCACGAGCAGACGCATTTATATGTAGCTTCACACTCTTCCAGTCAGTGTAGTCATGGTTAATCTGAACATTATTAGCTGGAATGTTCATGGACTCGGGTCTGGTCCTAAGAGACTGAAAGTTTTAAACCACCTGAATGATTTCAAAGCAGATATAGTTTTACTGCAGGAGACCCACTTATCTAAATCAAATGAGCATCTCATGTGCTGCTCACAGTTTCCATTCATGTATGCTGCTAGTTATAACACTAAACAAAGAGGAGTAGCCATTTTAATTAATAAAAATATTATTTTTACTCATAAAGACACAATTATTGATCCAGAAGGTAGATTTGTAATTATTAATATTTCAATTCAGAATAAAGACTTTTGTATTAGTAGCATCTATGGACCAAATTCAGACGAATCCTGTTTTCCATAAACTGTTCACCTCACTCTCTGCTCACTCTGATTCCACGTTTTTGACAGGTGGAGATCTGAACTTGTTCTTGATCCAGAACTTGACAGACTCAGCGCAGCAGGACACCAGCGTTCATGGCGGTCTGCAAGTATTTTGAAGCAATACATGAATGATCTGGGTCTCTGCGACGTTTGCGCTCATGTCATCCAAACACTAAGGTTTCACCTTCTTCTCTCAGGTTCACCACTCACACTCTCGTTTAGATTATTTATTTATTAGTAAATCTCTTCTAAAAGATGTTAAAGGTTCCAGCATTCATCCAATTATCATCAGTGATCATGCACCAGTTTCTGTAAACATAGTTAGGAAAACAGAAACACCTTCAGGTTCAACCTGGAGGTTTAATACGTCTCTGTTAAAAGATCAAGAGTTTATTGAATTCTTTAAAAAAGAGTGGACAACCTTCTTAGAATTTAATAATACTCCTGACATCTCACCGTGTGTTTTATGGGAAGCAAGTAAAGCTGTTATGAGGGGTAAAATAATTTCTTATTCAACTTATAAAAAACGTAAAGAGAAAGCAGATTTAATAGAACTAGAAAATAAAATTAAAATCTGGAGACTGTTTATGCTGCTTCTGCACAAGAACACATCCTGGGAGATTTAAAAAAATTAAAACTTCAGTTAAATGACATAATTAATAAACAAACTCAATTCCAAATACAACGACTCAGACTAGAAAGATTTGAACACTCTAATAAATCTGGCAAATTTCTAGCCAATCAGCTTAAAATTAATAAAGAAAAATCAACAATAACATCTATTATTGATCAGTCAGGAAATGTCACGCATGACCCGACCCACATCAATGATGAGTTTAGAGATTTTTTATCAGAATTTATATACTTCACAGATTAACCCATCAGAGCAAAGCATCAACTCGTTTCTTAATAATGTAAACCTTCCCAGATTGAATGAGGATCAAATCAAAGACTTGGACTCTCCGCTCTCATCATCTGAACTTCATGATGCTCTGTTACTCATGCCGAACAACAAAGCTCCGGGGCCGGATGGCTTTCCTGCAGAATTTTATAAAGAATTCTGGGAGCAGCTGGCAGAAACCTTTCATAAGATGGTTACATTTATCAAGGATGGCCAATCAATGCCATCTAACATGAACTCTGCAAATATAATCCTTCTTCTCAAACCAGAGAAAGATCCCACTATTCCTTCCAGCTATCGCCCCATCTCACTGATCAATGCAGATGTTAAAATTATTTGTAAAGCTTTAGCACAGAGAATAGAAAAAATCACTCCGCATATAATTCATCATGATCAAACTGGATTTATTAAAGGTAGACACTCGAGTGACAATGTCCGCAGGCTAGTTAACGTTATAGACTTTGCCACTATTAAAAAACAGGATACGAGCATACTCTCGTTGGATGCTGAAAAAGCATTTGACAGAGTAAACTGGAAGTTCCTCATCGCTGCCCTCCATAAGTTTGGGTTTGGGGAATCATTCATTAATTGGATTAAAATATTATATCATAATCCAAATGCTTCAGTCAGAACGAACAAACAGACGTCCAGCAGGTTTTTTCTTGGAAGAGGAACCAGACAGGGTTGTCCACTCTCCCCATCTCTTTTCGCAATATTTATTGAGCCTCTGGCTGCAGCAATAAGACAGAATGAGAACATCAAAGGAATTAAAACAAAACATGACCACCATAAAATTAGTCTTTATGCTGATGATATATTACTCTTTTTACACAAATCACGTTCAATAAGTGAAACAATAACTATAATTAATGAATTCTCCTCCATTTCAGAATACTCAATTAACTGGAATAAATCAGTTTTATTACCACTAAACAGTAATGCTGATCAATCAATCTCAATACCGATCAAATCAGGCAATATTAAATATCTAGGTGTTCATTTCTCCTCCAAACTATCAGAACTGGTGCAGCTAAATTACAACCCACTACTGAAAAGCATTCAGGATGACCTAACTCGATGGGTCAACCTGCCCGTCACTCATGGAAAGGTAGCCACAGTAAAAATGAACATCTTGCCAAAAGTTAATTATCTATTTTTAATGATCCCTAAACAACCTCCACAAACATGGTTTAAAGCTTTAGACTCGGCCATATCCAGTTTTCTATGGAATAATAAACCACCTAGAATCAGCCTTAAAACTTTAAAATCTGCAAAAAGATGTGGAGGTTTAGAACTACCAAACTTCAACAATTACTTTCTTGCCAACAGATTACAATACATCTTAAAATGGTTAAATAATAATCCAGAATCCAACTCATGGATGGACTTAGAACAGGAGTTATGTGGAAAGATCAACCTGTCAGATCTACCATTTATCAGCCAGACAATAAAAAACACGATAGTTTCCAGAGTATTAATATAAATACCACCTTAACAGCCTGGTGGGAGTTTCTCAAAGCGTCAAAGTCCTCAGTTGTGCCGTGTAAAATGACACCCATCTGGAACAACCCAGACATCCTTATAAACAAAAAAATGTTACACTTCCCAGCCTGGCAAACAGGGGGCGTAACACTATTAGAGCACTTAATTATTGAAAGAAGATTTATAACACCACACACAGGAACTAACAAGAAAAACATGGAATAAATCACTTCCTGGAGTACCAACAACTGAAATCTATAATTACAAAAAAAATTAAGTACCAGGATAATGACTTAAAATTACCAGAAAATAATTACCTCTTTGTTTAAACTTTCAATGACTAAATATTATAAAAATATACAAACTCTTATGTAACCTAGATAATAATATTTCAATTCCAATAATTAAATGGGATGCAGACCTGAGCAGAATCAAAGCTTCTGGACAGAAAGATGTCCTTAACACCTTTAAACTGACTAAAAGTCCAAACTTACAATTAATCCAATTCAAAACTTCCATAGAATTTATTATACTACAGAGAGAGGATGTTCAGATGGGTCTCAGAAGCTAGATTTGTGAGCACTGTGATAGTAACTCACCTGACAGCTTCATGCATGCACTGTGGTTCTGCACACCTGTCCAGGCTCTCTGGCAGCAGGTCTGTGCTGATCTATCAGTCTGGATAAATGTTTCAATCACAGCTTCACCGTCACTTTGTGTGCTTGGTGACATGAGTGCCATCGATATAGAGGGAGGATTAGTATCTGTAATCTTCATAACTCTTTGTATAGCAAAAAAACGATTCTATTAAATTGGAAAAGCAAGAAAAATATCAACGTTAATCAATACAGGAATCTGCTCTTTGATCATATCAGCTTGGAAAAACATCAGCTAAAAGTTCAAGTAACTTAGAAAGAATTCAGTCTCTCTGGTCTCCGATTGCTGGGTCCATGATTTAGGGGCGGGGTGCTTGGGTGTCCCCGCGTCGTGGTTGTCTGCCGGGGCTGGTGGGCGGGGGTCGGGGCCCTCTGGCATCTGGCTGGGGCGTGGGGGGCTCTGTTGGTTGGGGGGTTTGGCCTGGCGTCTGGATGGGGGTGGGCGGGGGTGCCGTGTGGCGTCCCGGGCCTGGGTGTCGGGGGTGTGGGGTGTGCAGTTGGGTGGGGGGTCTGGCTCGGTCTGGGTGGTGGTCCTCTTGCTTGCGCTGGGGGGGCTGGTGTGGGGCCCCTTCCTGGGGGGCGCCGCATGCGTCGGGGGGGCGGCTCGCCTGCACCTGGGGGCTGGGATCACTCCCTCTCTGGCTCTGGGGCGGGGTGGGGCTACCCTCCTGGGGCCCGCCGTTGTTCCGGGCGGTGCCCGCCCTTGCCGCGGGGTCTTGGGGCGGCGGGGGGGGGCGGTTGGCCCCGTCTGGTGGGGGGCTTTCCGTGGGGAGCAGGGGGTCCCATTTGGTACGGGGCAGGGGCGGTCTGGCATGTTGTGGTCTCTACTGAAAATTCGGTGGGGGCCGCGGCTGGTCCGGCCACCTCTGTCCTGTTAGTGCCTGCCCAGTGCACCCATGGGAGAGCTGCTTGGGGGCGGGGCCTGGGACCTGTCCCTGGGACTGGCTCCTGCTGGCTCCTCCCTCCTTGCGGGGGGTGGGGGGCGTGGGGCCTGGGGGGGTTGGCTCTCGGGGGGTGGGGCCCATGGGCTGGGGTGAACTTGGTCCCAGCGCTGGGGGGGGGGCGGGGGGACAGCGGTCCACCATCGGGGGTCGGTCAGCCAACTGCCCCAACCTACCCTCTTCCTCATACAAACATGCATTAGGGTGAAGGGGAGGGTGGTTGTACTGCAGCGTGCTGCTGGGGGTGGACTACCTGCAAGTGGCCCTCCCTCCAGTGGCCGCTGCATGAGTTTGCCCCTCCCCTTAGTTTAATTTGCACCTTAGACATGTAGGGCCTTGGTGGGGGGGGTGCTGGGACATCACTGCCAGCAAGCAGTGGATGTCCTCTAAGTGCCCTTTCCGCCAATTTTAACAGCACCATAGACATGTAGGGCCGTTGGTGAGAGGGTGACGGGGCATCACTGTGAGCGATCAGGAGATGTCCTGTCAAGGCCCTACTCACCAATTTTAACCGCACCTTGTAGTACACACACCTCTAACACCTCAAAATATACACTCTAACAAACAAACACGCATGCATCACACAAGGAAGGTGGGACCTTCGACCCTCTGTCCCCTACCCCATCCCTGGCGAGGGGGGATGGAAACCCTCGGCCTGGTGGTCCTGTCTCCTGGGTGCCGGTCTCCTGGGCTCGGCGGCCTCCTCACCACGCTTGGAGAGGGATCCCCAAGATCTAACAGGGGATCAAACTACATCGGAGCCGTGGGGTGTCCAGGTCTCGGTGGTTCGGGTTCCGGTCCGGCTCCCGAGAATTGGGCCTCTCCAAGATTCCATCAGTGGGTGTGCCTGGTCAGGCCTTGTTAACATCATTCGTCTGGGACCTCGTTCCTCTTGGGTGTCTCTCTGCTGGCCGGGGTGGGCGGCCCCTTCCTGGCTCGCCCCTGGACCTTCTGCGGCGGGCGCGGGCGGACGTCTGGAGCATAGAAGCGGGTCATCCTGGAGGAGCTCTGGCTCGTGCCTGGGGTGGGGCGGGGGGATGCTCGGTACTGCTGGGTGGTGGTGTGCTGCTCCTCTGGGGTTGGGGGGCTCTCTGGGTGTGGGGCCTTGTGTTGGCCCTCCGGGTGTGGTGGGGGGGTTGCTGCTCTGGCCGGGCGGGGGTCCGCGCTCTCTGTGCTTCCGTGCCTTCCGGCTCTCGGGCGTGGGGGCCTCCGCGGCGGTCCCGCGTGCCCTGGTCTGGGTGTCTGGCTGGACTCTGCGGCTGGCGGATTCTCTCCATGGCTCCGTGGCGGGTGCTGGGGGGTTCGGGCTGCTGCTGCCGTTCGGGTGGGGGGCCTTGGCGTGGGGATGGCTGGGTTCTCTCTCCCTCTATACATTCCATCAACATCCACATCAGCAAAACATAAACACTCACCTGAGCACAGGTGACGGCTCACCTCGCACTAACAGAATGTGTGATGGAATGAAAGACTTTATTTGTGTCAGCGTCTATGATTGTGGGTGAGCTGCAGTGGTATTGTGTACATTTTTGATAATTTTAAAGGTAAAGGTTAGTCTAGCCAAAAGGTATGTGTGTAACTGAGTGTGTGTGTAGACAGGCCCGCCCATTCCAGATTGTTATTTAGACCTGGTAGTTATAGGATGTTGCTTCTCTGTTAACTTTTTTGTTCTCTTAACCCCACTCTTCTACCCCCCCCCCTTTTGTTTCCGTCCGGTCCAACAAAAAAAGAAAAAGATACAACATAATTAAAATAAATAAAGTTTAGCGTGAAATACAACAGGGGTTTATACTTAATAAACCTCTGTTGGGACAATAAAATCTGTCCAACGCAAGAGGCTCTCAGCCCGTATCTGCTTGCTCAGCTGTTGGACAGGACAAGTTAGAAAAAAAAAAAAAAAAAAAAAAAAAAAAAAAAAAAAGAATCTGTGTGACACACCTGTATCTTACCTGTTGTAAGGGGTGTGTTCAGTATGACCTTCACCCGCAGCACGCCCATAGATAAAATGATCCTGTCCTCTCTGTGGTTCACTGAGCGTCTATGACCTTCATGATTCCTGAAGGTCACCTGTTTGGGTCTACATGTGGGGGTCAGTTCATGGTCCGGTCTGACGTCCACCTTCTGTTCCTGCTCTGTTGTTGCTGTTTCGTGTTCTCCAGAGACGCCGCGGCGTGCTGCTGTCCCTCCGTCCCGGTTCTCCGACATGTTTTGTTCCAGGACCGACGTGTATTTGTAGACGATGATGCGCTTGTCGTGTCGCTCCGCCTCTTCTCTCCGAGTCTTTGTGCTGATGCGATGGGATCATTCCAGAATCATCGGTGCGGTGTTCTGGGATCTGCTGCGTCAGGTTGTGTTGTGCAACTGAACGGGGAGGAGTTCTGCAGGGTTCTGACCCGGGAGCTACTGGTGTCCTGCTGAAGTGAATCTTTATGTTCTGGAGTTCTTTTCCTGTCTCCGGTGGTCTGAGTGGTACCTCAGGTAGATCCAGGTGTGATGAGGAGGAGATCCGTTTGTTTTCCTGAATGGTTCTGAGTCTTCTCCTTCTTCAGAACCTCGTCGGTGTTGTCGGGCCCAACGGCACCGCGGCCGAGTGTTCAGAACCAGAGCGGCGTTCTGGAATGCGTCTCATGAGGCATCATGGGAAACCAGCGATCAGAACTCACAGGATCCGATTGAATTCTAGAAATGAAAGAATGTGTCCTGAAGCTGGGGCCAGATAGGCCACGCCCACTTTCCCCCCTCAAACTGGAGTGTCTGTGGATTGGTTCTGCTCGGTTCTGCTCGGTTCTGCTCGACCTTCACTTCTCTGTCCTGTTTCAGTTCCGGACCTTCGACCCGTGCAAGCAACTGTGGTGCAGTCACCCCGACAACCCCTACTTCTGCAAAACCAAGAAGGGCCCGCCGCTGGACGGAACCGAGTGCGCTCCGGGAAAAGTAGGTCCCGGGACGGGCAGAACTGACCCGCTTCCACCAGAAACGGGTCAAACAGAAGCAGGTTTTGGTTTGTGGCTGAAACTCACAATTTCTGTAACTGTTGATGAAACTGAAGCCGGAACCAGAATAATGACAGAAACAGGAAGTTACCGAGTCCTGACAGGAAGTGGTTCCACCTCTGAGGCTCGGTTCACCGTGACCATCTGACCCCTCACTCCTGTGCTTCTCTCCCCCGCCCCCGTCCCCGTCGCCGGCTGCAGTGGTGCTACAAAGGTCACTGCATGTGGAAGAACCCAACCAGGTCAAGCAGGACGGCGCCTGGAGCTCCTGGAGCAAACACGGAGCCTGCTCGCGCTCCTGCGGCACCGGGGTCCGCTTCAGGACGCGGCAGTGCAGCAGCCCGGCGTAAGTGATGCTGCGGGTACCCCACGGGGGGCAAAGGTACCCCACGGGGAGCAATGGTACCCTTACGGGGGGCAAAGGTACCCCACGGGGGGGGCAAAGGTACCCCACAGGGGGACAAAATACAACACAGGGGGAAACGATACCCCGCAGTTTGACCCCCTCGCCATTTGACGCTTTTGCTGTTTGAGGCTCTCGCCTTTTTGACGCCCTCGCCGTTTGACACCCTCGCCGTTTGACGCTCTCGCCTTTTTGACGCTCTCGCCTTTTTGACGCCCTCGCCGTTTTGACTCTCTGCTGTTTGACACGCTGTTTGACGCCCTCGCTGTTTGACGCCCTCGCCGTTTGACGCCCTCGCCGTTTGACGCCCTCGCCGTTTGACGCCCGCCTCGCGCCGTTTGACGCCCTCTGCGTTCTGCCTTGACGCGCCGTTTGACGCTTTTGCCGTTTGACGCTCTCGCCTTTTTGACGCCCTCGCCATTTGACGCCTCGCCGTTTGACGCTCTCGCCTTTTTGACGCCCTCGCCGTTTGACACCCTCGCTGTTTGACGCCCTCGCCATTTGACGCCCTCGCCGTTTGACGCCTTCGCCTTTTTGACACCCTCGCCGTTTGACGCCCACGCAGTTAGAACCCCTTGCCATTTGAGGGCCTCGCCGTTTGACGCCCTCGCCGTTTGACGCCTCGCCGTTTGACACTCTCGCCGTTTGACGCCCTCGCCGTTTGACGCCTTCGCCTTTTTGACACCCTCGCCGTTTGACGCACAGTTTAGAACCCTTGCCATTTGAGGGCCTCGCCGTTTGACGCCCTCGCCGTTTGACGCCCTCGCCGTTTGACACTCTCGCCGTTTGACGCCCTCGCCATTTGAGGGCCTCGCCGTTTGACGCTTTCGCCGTTTGACGCCCTCGCCGTTTGACGCTCTCGCCGTTTGACGCCTCGCCGTTTGACACTCTCGCCGTTTGACGCCCTCGCCATTTGAGGGCCTCGCCGTTTGAACCCTCGCCGTTTGACGCTTTTGCCGTTTGACGCCCTCGCGTTTTTGACGCTCTCGCCTCGCGCGTTTGACGCTCTCGCCGTTTGACGCCCTCGCCGTTTGACGCCCTCGCCGTTTGACGCCTCGCCGTTTGACCCCCTCGCCGTTTGACGCCCTCGCCGTTTGACGCCCTCGCCGTTTGACCCCCTCGCCGTTTGACGCCCTCGCCTTTTTGACGCCCACGCAGTTAGAACCCTTGCCATTTGAGGGCCTCGCCGTTTGACGCCCTCGCCGTTTGACGCTCTCTCCGTTTGACGCTCTCTCCGTTTGACGCTCTCTCCGTTTGACGCTCTCGCCGTTTGACCCCTCGCCATTTCCTTCCCACAGGCCGTCCAACGGCGGGCAGGACTGCCCCGGCGTGAACTACGAGTACCAGCTGTGCAGCACCAGCGACTGTCCCAAACACTTCGAGGATTTCCGGGCCCAACAGTGCCAGCACCGAAACCCCCACTATGAGTTCCAGGGCGCCCGGCACCACTGGCTGCCCTACGAGCACCCCGACGGTGAGATGAAGACGAGGATGAGGAAGGCTTCTGCTCTCTTTCCGCTGATCCGCTGAAGCTAAACGAGATTTCAGAACCAGAACCGGAGAGGAAACGGGTCTCAGCTTCTCTCTTTGTTTGTAAATGTTTATTTTATTTTGAACCAAACAGATTTATAGTTCAGATTCCTGCTACAGTTTCCATGGTGTTACTGTGGCGTTGCCATGGAAACCTCCTGTAACCTCTGACCTCCTGACTCCCAGAGAGACTCTCTGGTCCGTTTTGGGCATGTCCAGCTCATGCCAAAGCAGACGGCGGATTCGGAGGAAGCGGGGTCGTCTGTGTCGGCGCCGCCGCTCAGGGGGTCCAGGGGGGGAGGGGACGACCCATAGCAGCATCAGTCCTGGGGACAGACGCTCTGTGGTCCTGTGGTGGAGCGTCTGCCCCGAGACTGGGAGGTTGAGGGTTGGGTTCTGAGCATTAAGGGGTCCTGTAACAGACTAACTGACGGCGCCGGTCTCGGTCCATCTCTGCAGCCAGCAAGAGGTGCCACCTGTACTGTCAGTCCAAGGAGACGGCCGACGTGGCGTACATGAAGCAGCTGGTGCATGATGGGACGCGGTGCTCCTACAAAGACGCCTACAGCATCTGCGTGCGCGGCGAGTGCGTGGTGAGGGCTCGCCCGCTCCGCTCTGGAGGAACCGTCTCTCTTCTCTCACGCCGTCTCTCCGTCTTTCAGAAGGTCGGCTGCGACAGAGAGATCGGCTCCAGCAAAGTGGAGGATAAATGTGGAGTTTGTGGAGGAGACAACTCCCACTGTCGGACCGTCAAAGGATCCTTCAGCCGCACGCCCAAGAAAGCCGGTAGGATCCTGCAGGGCGGGTTCCTCTGACCCGGTTTCCTGCTTTAGAACCCGTCAGAACTCTGGAGTCTTTGTTTCACTTTGATCCTCAGATAAAGATCGGTTGTTTTTACGTCTCACTGTGTTCGGGACAACATGGAAACGTCGTGATCCACTCGCAGACGTTCAGCAACTCCATTTATTTGCATTTATACAACATAGAAAAAAACAGGCGTAGAAATAGATCAATATAGAAGGTGCGGAACCAGAGGACACGTTTTAGGATTCACAACGTTTGATTATAGATCAAGTTTAAAAACTTATTTTACCTTCATTGGAACAAACTAATCTCAAACCCCTCCCCTTTGAGGCTAACTCCGCCCCTCAGTCTGCTGTAAATGCAGGCTCTGGCTCTGATTGGTCTGCTGTGAGCTGTAGCCGGGAACGCCGTGGCGAGCTTCCTGTTTGTGTTTGAAGAGCCGATCTGTAGAGTCAAAAGTGGGCGGAGACAATGAAGATGATGAGGAAGAGCTTAGACGTCTGAAGAAGACGTAGAAAGTCTGATCACTAAGATCATGCAAACATAGATCCAGATATCGTAGATCTGCTCCTGCCTGGAGTTTCATGGATGGTCAAAGGAGCTGCAGTTGATCTGCTGTTCAGAAGTTTCTGGATTCAGTCCAGCGACGGGATGGACCGGTGCACCAGCGTCCGTCCTGACGTGTTCTCGTTTCCACCTGAACCTGAAGCTCATCGAGCTGAAATGTGAGCGGAGGAACCGCGGTTACCTTTCAACATCACCACGAGCCAGGACCTGAGGAGGAGGAGGAGCCTGACTGCTGTTAGACCACGCCCACTTAAGCTTCAGCTGTCCCTGTGTGCAGTGACTTCAGGGAACCAGTGAACCAAAAGAGAACATGTTCTGGTTTATCTATGGGCGTGCTGCGGGCGGCAGGTGAGACGCAGACGTCCTCCAGCGCGAGCCGGCTGCGAAAACGTTCAGCCAATCTAACGATGACGTCCCTCGGTTCTGCTACAGCTATTTCAATTAGAACGAGGTTTGATTCCCGTTGTTCTTTGGTACCGGCTGGATTCAGGAGCATCCAGAAAGAAAAAGACTTCCTGCAGCAATGATAAGGAGCGCGCCCGTCTCAGAGCGCCGTTCCTCCTCTGGAGCCTCTGACTCTCTTCTGCTTAACAGGAAGCAGTTAAGCAAGAGAGCCCAGAGCGAAGGCCTCCTGCTGGAACAAGACTCTATGCAAGTATCTCTGCCAGCGCCTCCTCCAGCAGCTCCTCCTCCACCTCTTCCTCCTCCTCCTCCTCTCATGTGCAGAAGCTGCAGTAGAGATGCTCTGTAGTGTTTCTCTCAGGTCTGGCCGGCCGACTCCTCCTCCTCCTACTCTCCTCCTCCTCCACCACCTCCTCCTCCTCCAGCTATAATGAGGCGGTTCTGTCCCGCTAGCAGCCGTTAGCGGAGCGATGTTCAGCCGAGTCTTCTGATGTTTGCTGCGCAGTCTGAGGCTCTGCACCTGAAGGGCTAATTTAAGAACTTTCTTTCTCTGATAATAATAAATAAATAATAAATTTATTTTTCAGGGATGCACATTAAAAGGCGCGAAGACCAGAATTAAACGGCTATTTTTCAGGGACAGCTGCAGCTTAGAAGCAGCCTGAATGAGCCGA
>CM012445.1:1125627-1221753 GCA_003999625.1 Oryzias javanicus
GTTTATTTGTGTTTTTTTCTCTTTTTCTCTTTTATTCTTTCTTTCACAATCCTCCTCTCTCCCTCCTCCCCCCATATCATCTGATGACATCATATCCAGGTAAGCTCTCACTCAATCACGGAACGGGCGCGCGCGCGCACCAAGCGCGCACGCGGGCATACACACGCGATCCCGCACACACTCGCTGACACACCTGCAAACGCATCACACAGGCATAAACAGGACGCACGCAACATGCAGCTCACGCAGCCAGAAAGCACAGACGCGCTCAAACGCACAGCACTCACTGCGCACTGGGCAGCGGCACGCGCGCTCACAGGCACGAGCAGACGCATTTATATGTAGCTTCACACTCTTCCAGTCAGTGTAGTCATGGTTAATCTGAACATTATTAGCTGGAATGTTCATGGACTCGGGTCTGGTCCTAAGAGACTGAAAGTTTTAAACCACCTGAATGATTTCAAAGCAGATATAGTTTTACTGCAGGAGACCCACTTATCTAAATCAAATGAGCATCTCATGTGCTGCTCACAGTTTCCATTCATGTATGCTGCTAGTTATAACACTAAACAAAGAGGAGTAGCCATTTTAATTAATAAAAATATTATTTTTACTCATAAAGACACAATTATTGATCCAGAAGGTAGATTTGTAATTATTAATATTTCAATTCAGAATAAAGACTTTTGTATTAGTAGCATCTATGGACCAAATTCAGACGAATCCTGTTTTTTCCATAAACTGTTCACCTCACTCTCTGCTCACTCTGATTCCACGTTTTTGACAGGTGGAGATCTGAACTTGGTTCTTGATCCAGAACTTGACAGACTCAGCGCAGCAGGACACCAGCGTTCATGGCGGTCTGCAAGTATTTTGAAGCAATACATGAATGATCTGGGTCTCTGCGACGTTTGGCGCTCATGTCATCCAAACACTAAGGGTTTCACCTTCTTCTCTCAGGTTCACCACTCACACTCTCGTTTAGATTATTTATTTATTAGTAAATCTCTTCTAAAAGATGTTAAAGGTTCCAGCATTCATCCAATTATCATCAGTGATCATGCACCAGTTTCTGTAAACATAGTTAGGAAAACAGAAACACCTTCAGGTTCAACCTGGAGGTTTAATACGTCTCTGTTAAAAGATCAAGAGTTTATTGAATTCTTTAAAAAAGAGTGGACAACCTTCTTAGAATTTAATAATACTCCTGACATCTCACCGTGTGTTTTATGGGAAGCAAGTAAAGCTGTTATGAGGGGTAAAATAATTTCTTATTCAACTTATAAAAAACGTAAAGAGAAAGCAGATTTAATAGAACTAGAAAATAAAATTAAAAATCTGGAGACTGTTTATGCTGCTTCTGCACAAGAACACATCCTGGGAGATTTAAAAAAATTAAAACTTCAGTTAAATGACATAATTAATAAACAAACTCAATTCCAAATACAACGACTCAGACTAGAAAGATTTGAACACTCTAATAAATCTCTGGCAAATTTCTAGCCAATCAGCTTAAAATTAATAAAGAAAAATCAACAATAACATCTATTATTGATCAGTCAGGAAATGTCACGCATGACCCGACCCACATCAATGATGAGTTTAGAGATTTTTATCAGAATTTATATACTTCACAGATTAACCCATCAGAGCAAAGCATCAACTCGTTTCTTAATAATGTAAACCTTCCAGATTGAATGAGGATCAAATCAAAGACTTGGACTCTCCGCTCTCATCATCTGAACTTCATGATGCTCTGTTACTCATGCCGAACAACAAAGCTCCGGGGCCGGATGGCTTTCCTGCAGAATTTTATAAAGAATTCTGGGAGCAGCTGGCAGAAACCTTTCATAAGATGGTTACATTTATCAAGGATGGCCAATCAATGCCATCTAACATGAACTCTGCAAATATAATCCTTCTTCTCAAACCAGAGAAAGATCCCACTATTCCTTCCAGCTATCGCCCCATCTCACTGATCAATGCAGATGTTAAAATTATTTGTAAAGCTTTAGCACAGAGAATAGAAAAAATCACTCCGCATATAATTCATCATGATCAAACTGGATTTATTAAAGGTAGACACTCGAGTGACAATGTCCGCAGGCTAGTTAACGTTATAGACTTTGCCACTATTAAAAAACAGGATACGAGCATACTCTCGTTGGATGCTGAAAAAGCATTTGACAGAGTAAACTGGAAGTTCCTCATCGCTGCCCTCCATAAGTTTGGGTTTGGGGAATCATTCATTAATTGGATTAAAATATTATATCATAATCCAAATGCTTCAGTCAGAACGAACAAACAGACGTCCAGCAGGTTTTTTTTGGAAGAGGAACCAGACAGGGTTGTCCACTCTCCCCATCTCTTTTCGCAATATTTATTGAGCCTCTGGCTGCAGCAATAAGACAGAATGAGAACATCAAAGGAATTAAAACAAAACATGACCACCATAAAATTAGTCTTTATGCTGATGATATATTACTCTTTTTACACAAATCACGTTCAATAAGTGAAACAATAACTATAATTAATGAATTCTCCTCCATTTCAGAATACTCAATTAACTGGAATAAATCAGTTTTATTACCACTAAACAGTAATGCTGATCAATCAATCTCAATCCGATCAAATCAGGCAATATTAAATATCTAGGTGTTCATTTCTCCTCCAAACTATCAGAACTGGTGCAGCTAAATTACAACCCACTACTGAAAAGCATTCAGGATGACCTAACTCGATGGGTCAACCTGCCCCTGTCACTCATGGGAAAGGTAGCCACAGTAAAAATGAACATCTTGCCAAAAGTTAATTATCTATTTTTAATGATCCCTAAACAACCTCCACAAACATGGTTTAAAGCTTTAGACTCGGCCATATCCAGTTTTCTATGGAATAATAAACCACCTAGAATCAGCCTTAAAACTTTAAAATCTGCAAAAAGATGTGGAGGTTTAGAACTACCAAACTTCAACAATTACTTTCTTGCCAACAGATTACAATACATCTTAAAATGGTTAAATAATAATCCAGAAAGTAACTCATGGATGGACTTAGAACAGGAGTTATGTGGAAAGATCAACCTGTCAGATCTACCATTTATCAGCCAGACAATAAAAAAACACGATAGTTTCCAGAGTATTAATATAAATACCACCTTAACAGCCTGGTGGGAGTTTCTCAAAGCGTCAAAGTCCTCAGTTGTGCCGTGTAAAATGACACCCATCTGGAACAACCCAGACATCCTTATAAACAAAAAAATGTTACACTTCCCAGCCTGGCAAACAGGGGGCGTAACACTATTAGAGCACTTAATTATTGAAAGAAGATTTATAACACCACAGGAACTACAAGAAAAACATGGAATAAATCACTTCCTGGAGTACCAACAACTGAAATCTATAATTACAAAAAAAATTAAGTACCAGGATAATGACTTAAAATTACCAGAAATAATTACCTCTTTGTTTAAACTTTCAATGACTAAGATTATTTCAAAAATATACAAACTCTTATGTAACCTAGATAATAATATTTCAATTCCAATAATTAAATGGGATGCAGACCTGAGCAGAAACACAGATCAAAGCTTCTGGACAGAAATGTGTCTTAACACCTTTAAACTGACTAAAAGTCCAAACTTACAATTAATCCAATTCAAAACTCTCCATAGAATTTATTATACTGGACAGAGGATGTTCAAGATGGGTCTCAGAAGCTTAGACATTTGTGATTCTGTGATAGTAACTCACCTGACAGCTTCATGCATGCATGTGGTTCTGCACACCTGTCCAGGCTCTCTGGCAGCAGGTCTGTGCTGATCTATCAGTCTGGATAAATGTTTCAATCACAGCTTCACCGTCACTTTGTGTGCTTGGTGACATGAGTGCCATCGATATAGAGGGAGGATTAGTATCTGTAATCTTCATAACTCTTTGTATAGCAAAAAAAACGATTCTATTAAATTGGAAAAGCAAGAAAATATCAACGTTAATCAATACAGGAATCTGCTCTTTGATCATATCAGCTTGGAAAAAACATCAGCTAAAAGTTCAAGTAACTTAGAAAGAATTCAGTCTCTCTGGTCTCCGATTGCTGGTCCATGATTTAGGGGCGGGGTGCTTGGGTGTCCCCGCGTCGTGGTTGTCTGCCGGGCTGGTGGGCGGGGGTCGGGGCCTCTGGCGTCTGGCTGGGGCGTGGGGGGCTCTGTTGGTTGGGGGGTTTGGCCTGGCGTCTGGATGGGGGTGGGCGGGGGTGCCGTGTGGCGTCCCGGGCCTGGGTGTCGGGGGTGTGGGGTGTGCAGTTGGGTGGGGGTCTGGCTCGGTCTGGGTGGTGGTCCTCTTGCTTGCGCTGGGGGGGCTGGTGTGGGCCCTTCCTGGGGGGCGCCGCATGCGTCGGGGGGGCGGCTCGCCTGCACCTGGGGCTGGGATCACTCCCTCTCTGGCTCTGGGGCGGGGTGGGGCTACCTCCTGGGGCCCGCCGTTGTTCCGGGCGGTGCCCGCCCTTGCCGCGGGGTCTTGGGGCGGCGGGGGGGGGCGGTTGGCCCCGTCTGGTGGGGGGCTTTCCGTGGGGAGCAGGGGGTCCCATTTGGTACGGGGCAGGGCGGTCTGGCATGTTGTGGTCTCTACTGAAAATTCGGTGGGGGCCGCGGCTGGTCCGGCCACCTCTGTCCTGTTAGTGCCTGCCCAGTGCACCCATGGGAGAGCTGCTTGGGGGCGGGGCCTGGGACCTGTCCCTGGGACTGGCTCCTGCTGGCTCCTCCCCTCCTTGCGGGGGGGGGGGGGCGTGGGCCTGGGGGGTTGGCTCTCGGGGGGTGGGGCCCATGGGCTGGGGTGAACTTGGTCCCAGCGCTGGGGGGGGGGGGCGGGGGGACAGCGGTCCACCATCGGGGGTCGGTCAGCCAACTGCCCCAACCTACCCTCTTCCTCATACAAACATGCATTAGGGTGAAGGGGAGGGTGGTTGTACTGCAGCGTGCTGCTGGGGGTGGACTACCTGCAAGTGGCCCTCCCTCCAGTGGCCGCTGCATGAGTTTGCCCCTCCCCTTAGTTTAATTTGCACCTTAGACATGTAGGGCCTTGGTGGGGGGGGTGCTGGGACATCACTGCCAGCAAGCAGTGGATGTCCTCTTAAGTGCCCTTTCCGCCAATTTTAACAGCACCATAGACATGTAGGGCCGTTGGTGAGAGGGTGACGGGGCATCACTGTGAGCGATCAGGAGATGTCCTGTCAAGGCCCTACTCACCAATTTTAACCGCACCTTGTAGTACACACACCTCTAACACCTCAAAATATACACTCTAACAAACAAACACGCATGCATCACACAAGGAAGGTGGGACCTTCGACCCTCTGTCCCCTACCCCATCCCTGGCGAGGGGGATGGAAACCCTCGGCCTGGTGGTCCTGTCTCCTGGGTGCCGGTCTCCTGGGCTCGGCGGCCTCCTCACCACGCTTGGAGAGGGATCCCCAAGATCTAACAGGGGATCAAACTACATCGGAGCCGTGGGGTGTCCAGGTCTCGGTGGTTCGGGTTCCGGTCCGGCTCCCGAGAATTGGCCTCTCCAAGATTCCATCAGTGGGTGTGCCTGGTCAGGCCTTGTTAACATCATTCGTCTGGGACCTTCGTTCCTCTTGGGTGTCTCTCTGCTGGCCGGGGTTGGGCGGCCCCTTCCTGGCTCGCCCCTGGACCTTCTGCGGCGGGCGCGGGCGGACGTCTGGAGCATAGAAGCGGGTCATCCTGGAGGAGCTCTGGCTCGTGCCTGGGGTGGCGGGGGATGCTCGGTACTGCTGGGTGGTGGTGTGCTGCTCCTCTGGGGTTGGGGGGCTCTCTGGGTGTGGGGCCTTGTGTTGGCCCTCCGGGTGTGGTGGGGGGGGTTGCTGCTCTGGCCGGGCGGGGGTCCGCGCTCTCTGTGCTTCCGTGCCTTCCGGCTCTCGGGCGTGGGGCCTCCGCGGCGGTCCCGCGTGCCCTGGTCTGGGTGTCTGGCTGGACTCTGCGGCTGGCGGATTCTCTCCATGGCTCCGTGGCGGGTGCTGGGGGGTTCGGGCTGCTGCTGCCGTTCGGGTGGGGGCCTTGGCGTGGGGATGGCTGGGTTCTCTCTCCCTCTATACATTCCATCAACATCCACATCAGCAAAACATAAACACTCACCTGAGCACAGGTGACGGCTCACCTCGCACTAACAGAATGTGTGATGGAATGAAAGACTTTATTTGTGTCAGCGTCTATGATTGTGGGTGAGCTGCAGTGGTATTGTGTACATTTTTGATAATTTTAAAGGTAAAGGTTAGTCTAGCCAAAAGGTATGTGTGTAACTGAGTGTGTGTGTAGACAGGCCCCGCCCATTCCAGATTGTTATTTAGACCTGGTAGTTATAGGATGTTGCTTCTCTGTTAACTTTTTTGTTCTCTTAACCCACTCTTCTACCCCCCCCCCTGTTTCCGTCCGGCCTTTGTTTCCGTCAAAAAAAGAAAAAGATACAACATAATTAAAATAAATAAAGTTTAGCGTGAAATACAACAGGGGTTTATACTTAATAAACCTCTGTTGGGACAATAAAATCTGTCCAACGCAAGAGGCTCTCAGCCCGTATCTGCTTGCTCAGCTGTTGGACAGGACAAGTTAGAAAAAAAAAAAAAAAAAAAAAAAAAAAAAAAAAAAAGAATCTGTGTGACACACCTGTATCTTACCTGTTGTAAGGGGTGTGTTCAGTATGACCTTCCACCCGCAGCACGCCCATAGATAAAATGATCCTGTCCTCTCTGTGGTTCACTGAGCGTCTATGACCTTCATGATTCCTGAAGGTCACCTGTTTGGGTCTACATGTGGGGGTCAGTTCATGGTCCGGTCTGACGTCCACCTTCTGTTCCTGCTCTGTTGTTGCTGTTTCGTGTTCTCCAGAGACGCCGCGGCGTGCTGCTGTCCCTCCGTCCCGGTTCTCCGACATGTTTTGTTCCAGGACCGACGTGTATTTGTAGACGATGATGCGCTTGTCGTGTCGCTCCGCCTCTTCTCTCCGAGTCTTTGTGCTGATGCGATGGGATCATTCCAGAATCATCGGTGCGGTGTTCTGGGATCTGCTGCGTCAGGTTGTGTTGTGCAACTGAACGGGGAGGAGTTCTGCAGGGTTCTGACCCGGGAGCTACTGGTGTCCTGCTGAAGTGAATCTTTATGTTCTGGAGTTCTTTTCCTGTCTCCGGTGGTCTGAGTGGTACCTCAGGTAGATCCAGGTGTGATGAGGAGGAGATCCGTTTGTTTTCCTGAATGGTTCTGAGTCTTCTCCTTCTTCAGAACCTCGTCGGTGTTGTCGGGCCCAACGGCACCGCGGCCGAGTGTTCAGAACCAGAGCGGCGTTCTGGAATGCGTCTCATGAGGCATCATGGGAAACCAGCGATCAGAACTCACAGGATCCGATTGAATTCTAGAAATGAAAGAATGTGTCCTGAAGCTGGGGCCAGATAGGCCACGCCCACTTTCCCCCCTCAAACTGGAGTGTCTGTGGATTGGTTCTGCTCGGTTCTGCTCGGTTCTGCTCGACCTTCACTTCTCTGTCCTGTTTCAGTTCCGGACCTTCGACCCGTGCAAGCAACTGTGGTGCAGTCACCCCGACAACCCCTACTTCTGCAAAACCAAGAAGGGCCCGCCGCTGGACGGAACCGAGTGCGCTCCGGGAAAAGTAGGTCCCGGGACGGGCAGAACTGACCCGCTTCCACCAGAAACGGGTCAAACAGAAGCAGGTTTTGGTTTGTGGCTGAAACTCACAATTTCTGTAACTGTTGATGAAACTGAAGCCGGAACCAGAATAATGACAGAAACAGGAAGTTACCGAGTCCTGACAGGAAGTGGTTCCACCTCTGAGGCTCGGTTCACCGTGACCATCTGACCCCTCACTCCTGTGCTTCTCTCCCCCGCCCCCGTCCCCGTCGCCGGCTGCAGTGGTGCTACAAAGGTCACTGCATGTGGAAGAACCCCAACCAGGTCAAGCAGGACGGCGCCTGGAGCTCCTGGAGCAAACACGGAGCCTGCTCGCGCTCCTGCGGCACCGGGGTCCGCTTCAGGACGCGGCAGTGCAGCAGCCCGGCGTAAGTGATGCTGCGGGTACCCCACGGGGGGCAAAGGTACCCCACGGGGAGCAATGGTACCCTTACGGGGGGCAAAGGTACCCCACGGGGGGGGCAAAGGTACCCCACAGGGGGACAAAATACAACACAGGGGGAAACGATACCCCGCAGTTTGACCCCCTCGCCATTTGACGCTTTTGCTGTTTGAGGCTCTCGCCTTTTTGACGCCCTCGCCGTTTGACACCCTCGCCGTTTGACGCTCTCGCCTTTTTGACGCTCTCGCCTTTTTGACGCCCTCGCCGTTTGACACCCTCGCTGTTTGACACCCTCGCTGTTTGACGCCCTCGCCGTTTGACGCCCTCGCCGTTTGACGCCCTCGCCGTTTGACGCCCTCGCGTTTGACGCTTTTGCCGTTTGACGCTCTCGCCTTTTGACGCCCTCGCCGTTTGACGCCCTCGCCGTTTGACGCTCTCGCTTTTTGACGCCGCTCGCCGTTTGACACCTCTTTGACGCCGACGCGTGCTTGTTGACGCCCTCGCCGCCGTTGACGCCCTCGCCGTTTGACGCCCTCTCGCCGTTTTTGACGCCTTCGCCGTTTGACGCCCACGCCGCTTCGTAGTTAACCCCCTTGCCATTTGAGGGCCTCGCCGTTTGACGCCCTCGCCGTTTGACGCCCTCGCCGTTTGACGCCCTCGCCGTTTGACGCCCTCGCCGTTTGACGCCTTCGCCTTTTTGACACCCTCGCCGTTTGACGCCCACGCAGTTAGAACCCCTTGCCATTTGAGGGCCTCGCCGTTTGACGCCCTCGCCGTTTGACGCCCTCGCCGTTTGACACCCTCGCCGTTTGACGCCCTCGCCATTTGAGGGCCTCGCCGTTTGACGCTTTCGCCGTTTGACGCCTCGCCGTTTGACGCTCTCGCCGTTTGACGCTCTCGCCGTTTGACGCCCTCGCCGTTTGACACTCTCGCCGTTTGACGCCCTCGCCATTTGAGGGCCTCGCCGTTTGACGCCCTCGCCGTTTGACGTTTTGCCGTTTGACGCCCTCGCCGTTTGACGCTCTCGCCGTTTGACGCTCTCTCCGTTTGACGCCCTCGCCGTTTGACGCCCTCGCCGTTTGACGCCCTCGCCGTTTGACCCCCTCGCCGTTTGACGCCCTCGCCGTTTGACGCCCTCGCCGTTTGACCCCTCGCCGTTTGACGCCCTCGCTTTTTGACGCCCACGCAGTTAGAACCCCTTGCCATTTGAGGGCCTCGCCGTTTGACGCCCTCGCCGTTTGACGCTCTCTCCGTTTGACGCTCTCTCCGTTTGACGCTCTCTCCGTTTGACGCTCTCGCCGTTTGACCCCTCGCCATTTCCTTCCCACAGGCCGTCCAACGGCGGGCAGGACTGCCCCGGCGTGAACTACGAGTACCAGCTGTGCAGCACCAGCGACTGTCCCAAACACTTCGAGGATTTCCGGGCCCAACAGTGCCAGCACCGAAACCCCCACTATGAGTTCCAGGGCGCCCGGCACCACTGGCTGCCCTACGAGCACCCCGACGGTGAGATGAAGACGAGGATGAGGAAGGGTTCTGCTCTCTTTCCGCTGATCCGCTGAAGCTAAACGAGATTTCAGAACCAGAACCGGAGAGGAAACGGGTCTCAGCTTCTCTCTTTGTTTGTAAATGTTTATTTTATTTTGAACCAAACAGATTTATAGTTCAGATTCCTGCTACAGTTTCCATGGTGTTACTGTGGCGTTGCCATGGAAACCTCCTGTAACCTCTGACCTCCTGACTCCCAGAGAGACTCTCTGGTCCGTTTTGGGCATGTCCAGCTCATGCCAAAGCAGACGGCGGATTCGGAGGAAGCGGGGTCGTCTGTGTCGGCGCCGCCGCTCAGGGGGTCCAGGGGGGGAGGGGACGACCCATAGCAGCATCAGTCCTGGGGACAGACGCTCTGTGGTCCTGTGGTGGAGCGTCTGCCCCGAGACTGGGAGGTTGAGGGTTGGGTTCTGAGCATTAAGGGGTCCTGTAACCAGACTAACTGACGGCGCCGGTCTCGGTCCATCTCTGCAGCCAGCAAGAGGTGCCACCTGTACTGTCAGTCCAAGGAGACGGCCGACGTGGCGTACATGAAGCAGCTGGTGCATGATGGGACGCGGTGCTCCTACAAAGACGCCTACAGCATCTGCGTGCGCGGCGAGTGCGTGGTGAGGGCTCGCCGCCGCTCCGCTCTGGAGGAACCGTCTTCTTCTCTCACGCCGTCTCTCCGTCTTTCAGAAGGTCGGCTGCGACAGAGAGATCGGCTCCAGCAAAGTGGAGGATAAATGTGGAGTTTGTGGAGGAGACAACTCCCACTGTCGGACCGTCAAAGGATCCTTCAGCCGCACGCCCAAGAAAGCCGGTAGGATCCTGCAGGGCGGGTTCCTCTGACCCGGTTTCCTGCTTTAGAACCCGTCAGAACTCTGGAGTCTTTGTTTCACTTTGATCCTCAGATAAAGATCGGTTGTTTTTACGTCTCACTGTGTTCGGGACAAACATGGAAACGTCGTGATCCACTCGCAGACGTTCAGCAACTCCATTTATTTGCATTTATACAACATAGAAAAAAACAGGCGTAGAAATAGATCAAATAGAAGGTGCGGAACCAGAGGACACGTTTTAGGATTCACAACGTTTGATTATAGATCAAGTTTAAAAACTTATTTTACCTTCATTGGAACAAACTAATCTCAAACCCCTCCCCTTTGAGGCTAACTCCGCCCCTCAGTCTGCTGTAAATGCAGGCTCTGGCTCTGATTGGTCTGCTGTGAGCTGTAGCCGGGAACGCCGTGGCGAGCTCCTGTTTGTGTTTGAAGAGCCGATCTGTAGAGTCAAAAGTGGGCGGAGACAATGAAGATGATGAGGAAGAGCTTAGACGTCTGAAGAAGACGTAGAAAGTCTGATCACTAAGATCATGCAAACATAGATCCAGATATCGTAGATCTGCTCCTGCCTGGAGTTTCATGGATGGTCAAAGGAGCTGCAGTTGATCTGCTGTTCAGAAGTTTCTGGATTCAGTCCAGCGACGGGATGGACCGGTGCACCAGCGTCCGTCCCGACGTGTTCTCGTTTCCACCTGAACCTGAAGCTCATCGAGCTGAAATGTGAGCGGAGGAACCGCGGTTACCTTTCAACATCACCACGAGCCAGGACCTGAGGAGGAGGAGGAGCCTGACTGCTGTTAGACCACGCCCACTTAAGCTTCAGCTGTCCCTGTGTGCAGTGACCTTCAGGGAACCAGTGAACCAAAGAGAACATGTTCTGGTTTATCTATGGGCGTGCTGCGGGCGGCAGGTGAGACGCAGACGTCCTCCAGCGGCGAGCCGGCTGCGAAAACGTTCAGCCAATCTAACGATGACGTCCTCGGTTCTGCTACAGCTATTTCAATTAGAACGAGGTTTGATTCCCGTTGTTCTTTGGTACCGGCTGGATTCAGGAGCATCCAGAAAGAAAAAGACTTCCTGCAGCAATGAGTAGAGCGGGCGCCGTCTCAGAGCGCCGTTCCTCCTCTGGAGCCTCTGACTCTCTTCTGCCTTAACAGGAAAGCAGTTAAGCAAGAGAGCCCAGAGCGAAGGCCTCCTGCTGGACAAGACTCTATGCAAGTATCTCTGCCAGCGCCTCCTCCAGCAGCTCCTCCTCCACCTCTTCCTCCTCCTCCTCCTCCTCTAGTGCAGAAGCTGCAGTAGAGATGCTCTGTAGTGTTTCTCTCAGGTCTGGCCCGGCCGACTCCTCCTCCTCCTCCTCCTCCTCCTCCACCACCTCCTCCTCCTCCAGCTATAATGAGGCGGTTCTGTCCCGCTAGCAGCCGTTAGCGGAGCGATGTTCAGCCGAGTCTTCTGATGTTTGCTGCAGTCTGAGGCTCTGCACCTGAAGGGCTAATTTAAGAACTTTCTTTCTCTGATAATAATAAATAAATAATAAATTTATTTTTCAGGGACAGTGCACATTAAAAGCATTCCATGCAATGAGCCAGAATTAGCCCAACGGCTATTTTTCATCTGTTGTCCGACAGCTTTAGCGGGTAGAAAAAACCCAAATGAAGCTTCGTTTGAGCTGAGCGGCGAGCAGCCTTAAATTGGCTGTCCCGGGGGGGGGTCTCCTCCAGAGTCCATCCAGACGTCCCGTCCTGCAGCATCAGATGTGGAGGACGGCCGCTCCCTCTGAGCCCTCCTGCCAGTCGGAGCTGCCCGCCCGTCCCGACCCGTCCCGTCCCGTCCCCGAGGTTCACGCTGAACGCTGCAGCAGACGGACAGAGCTTTAACATCAGAGCTCCAGTGTTTTTCTTCTCTGATATACTGTCACTTCTCCAGCAGGTTCACAATCTGCTGTTAACAGATGAAAAGAGTTCAAGAAAGACTCCTGATCCAAACTGTCAGCGTTTACCACCTAAAAGTTCTGAAAACCTTCATCCTCTGTGTGATCAGCAGTTCTCAGCTAGTTTAGCATTAGCATTAGCATTAGCGACTGGTGTCTGAATTCCACTGCTGCAACTCTGTAAGACGTTTTTCTAGAACTGTCTGGATCTACAATTAACTAACATTTCCCACAAGCCTCAGCAAAAAGCTGGCATGCATCGATAGCTAATATAGACCAGAATGCATTGCAGTTGAATGATTTGTCAACCGTCTGTTTATTTAGCAGTTTTCCTCCTCAGAACAAAGTGGAGTCACAGTTCTGGTCAAATGTTTTAGTTCATAAAATGCATGAATCCCTTTTGGCCCTAAAATCAAAAGTTTCTGATTTCTATTCAGATCAAACCCAGAACTCTTTAGGGGTCAAGGCGTATCGGGGGTTCAGACATTGTCCTGCCCAAATATTTTCTCTCTTTTGTACGACGGCGTATCAGAGACAGTTGACAAGCTAGACTTGAAATCTTCATTTATGAGAAAAAATGCCGACGTTCCTCAGAAATTCACAACTTTTCAGTCTCAGGCTAAATCGAGACTTTTTCTCCGAAATTTACAAGAATTAAAGTGAAAAAACGGTTGACAAACATTAGACAAAGACTACTGCTGACTTCCTGAACGTGCGCAGTAAAGCACGTATGTAATTAATCTGTGTTTCTGTTTGGAGCTTTTAGGGTTTTTTTTATTCCATTCAGTATTTTTAGATTGTCGCAGCAGCAACAGATTTTCATGTTTGGTTTCACAGAACATTTATACTTTGATATCCGTCTTTCTCTTCTCCAGCGTTTTACGTTAAGTTCTGGAGAAAAGCATCTAAGATGAGATTTAACGCGTTACAGAAGAGAAGTTTGTAGATAAACGAGTAAATCAGCTGATGATGATGATAACAGATGAAGAGCTACGATCATTCTAGCAGAGGTGACAGTTCAAGGGTTCAACGTCTAACTTTATGTTTAACATTTTAGTCGGACTGTTTCATGTTAGCATAATGTAGCATCTTTAGCATTTCTTTTGTCCTTTTATCTTGTGTTGGAAATGTTTTGATTCATTTATGATTCATTTGCGATTATAAATTATTGATGAATCCTCTTTCTAAATGTTTAGTTTGTGTAGCTAAACTGTGTTTTTAGCTCTTTTTTTAGCTGCTGCTGATTTTCATGTCGCTGTACGCCGGGTTCACACTGGACGCAGACAGCGACCGCTTCCATTCGGCGTCCTCGTTAACTTGTGGCGTTGCTCACGCGGAGCGCCGCGGAAGGCAAATGTCCGTGTTGAATCAAATGTCACGGAAAATGTGCATCCGTGAATTGCAGGAGAACTCGGACGCCGCACGCTCTCCGCTCGGTGCCGCTTTGGGGTTCTTTGGCGTCCAGAGTGAAGCTAGCGTCACGTTTCATTCTATGTTGATGATACTTTCCTGTTTCTGCACAGAGAGGCCGAACGGTTCATCTGACAGGAACCAGAGCTCTGATCTGCTAACAGATTTCTTCTCTTCCAAAGGGAAGACCAGAGGAGCCTTCTCTTTACCCAAAGGAGCTCGAAATGTGTTTCTGAATGAAACTGAGGACTCTAGAAATGTGATGGGTGAGTGACAGCGGGTTTGCAGGTGGTGGACGCTCCTGGCAGAAGAGGCTTTGCTGGTCTGTAGTTTGAGGCTGAGCTCATTCATGTCCATCATTGCAGCAGATGAACGTGCAGACATGAATGAGCCTCTCTGACCCGTTCTTAGAGCAAAGAACTTCTGCCGGATTTTCTGATGGACGTCCACCACTGCAAACAGAGGATTCTAACCTTCTGAACTCCTGTCTCTGTCTCCTCTCTCCTAACCCGCCCTGCTGCTGCTCTCCCTGCTGCTGCTGCTGCTGCTTGCCAAAGGTTTCCTAAAGATGTTTCTGGTTCCTCCTGGAGCTAGACATGTGCTGGTCCAGGAGCTGGAGACCGGTCTGCACCTGCTGGGTAAGTCCAGCTGCTGCGGCGAGCTCAGAGGACGCTTCACCGTCACGGTCCCGCCCGCTACGTTTAGCATAGTTCATTCAGTTTTAGTGGCTGAGTCATTCATTATTCAATGGAAGTTTGGTTTTACTGGAGCATTCATTCAGATTCTCAGAAACAGTTGAGAGTTTCATGAATCAGCAGCTGTGCTGCAGGAGAGTCGCTCTGAGGAGCAGCAGCTCTGAGACTGATGTTCAAGGAGACAGACCGCTCTCCTGAAGGTCCTAATGGAACCTGCAGCGGCGAGCTTTGGATGGAACAGAACCGAACTGACCTCGACTTTATGTTAGAGCTGGGATAGAGGGTCAGACTGGACCCAGTCCAACCTGAGCCCATGTGAAGATGCTGACCGACAAACAGAATCATAGACAAAACCACAGTCAGAACAAACAAGACCTACAGTCAGAACCACAGTCAGAACAACCAAAGACCTACAGTCAGAACTACAGTCAGAACAAACAAGACCTACAGTCAGAACCACAGTCAGAACAAACAAGACCTACAGTCAGAACTACAGTCAGAGCAAACAAGACCTACAGTCAGAACTACAGTCAGAACAAACAAGACCTACAGTCAGAACCACAGTCAGAACAAACAAGACCTACAGTCAGAACCACAGTCAGAACAACAAGACCTACAGTCAGAACTACAGTCAGAACAAACAAGACCTACAGTCAGAACCACAGTCAGAACAACAAGACCTACAGTCAGAACCACAGTCAGAACAAACAAGACCTACAGTCAGAACTACAGTCAGAGCAAACAAGACCTACAGTCAGAACTACAGTCAGAACAAACAAGACCTACAGTCAGAACAAACAAGACCTACAGTCAGAACCACAGTCAGAACAAACAAGACCTACAGTCAGAACCACAGTCAGAACAAACAAGACCTACAGTCAGAACCACAGTCAGAACAAACAAGACCTACAGTCAGAACTACAGTCAGAACAAACAAGACCTACAGTCAGAACCACAGTCAGAACAAACAAGACCTACAGTCAGAACTACAGTCAGAACAAACAAGACCTACAGTCAGAACCACAGTCAGAACAAACAAGACCTACAGTCAGAACAACAGTCAGAACAAACAAGACCTACAGTCAGAACCACAGTCAGAACAAACAAGACCTGTCAGAACCACAGTCAGAACAAACAAGACCTACAGTCAGAACCACAGTCAGAACAAACAAGACCTACAGTCAGAACCACAGTCAGAACAAACAAGACCTACAGTCAGAACTACAGTCAGAACAAACAAGACCTACAGTCAGAACTACAGTCAGAACAAACAAGACCTACAGTCAGAACTACAGTCAGAGCAAACAAGACCTACAGTCAGAACTACAGTCAGAACAACAAGACCTACAGTCAGAACAAACAAGACCTACAGTCAGAACCACAGTCAGAACAAACAAGACCTACAGTCAGAACCACAGTCAGAGCAAACAAGACCTACAGTCAGAACTACAGTCAGAACAAACAAGACCTACAGTCAGAACAAACAAGACCTACAGTCAGAACCAAGTCAGAGCAAACAAACCTAATCAGAACTACAGTCAGAACAAACAAGACCTACAGTCAGAGCCACAGTCAGAACAAACAAGACCTACAGTCAGAACCACAGTCAGAACAAACAAGACCTACAGTCAGAACTACAGTCAGAACAAACAAGACCTACAGTCAGAACCACAGTCAGAACAAACAAGACCTACAGTCAGAACTACAGTCAGAACAAACAAGACCTACAGTCAGAACCACAGTCAGAACAAACAAGACCTACAGTCAGAACCACAGTCAGAACAAACAAGACCTACAGTCAGAACCACAGTCAGAACAAACAAGACCTACAGTCAGAACCACAGTCAGAACAACAAGACCTACAGTCAGAACCACAGTCAGAACAAAAGACCTACAGTCAGAACTACAGTCAGAACAAACAAGACCTACAGTCAGAACCACAGTCAGAACAACAAAGACCTACAGTCAGAACTACAGTCAGAGCAAACAGACCTACAGTCAGAACTACAGTCAGAACAAACAAGACCTACAGTCAGAACAAACAAAGACCTACAGTCAGAACCACAGTCAGAACAAACAAGACTACAGTCAGAACCACAGTCAGAACAAACAAGACCTACAGTCAGAACCACAGTCAGAGCAAACAAGACCTACAGTCAGAACTACAGTCAGAACAAACAAGACCTACAGTCAGAGCCACAGTCAGAACAAACAAGACCTACAGTCAGAACCACAGTCAGAACAAACAAGACCTACAGTCAGAACTACAGTCAGAACAAACAAGACCTACAGTCAGAACCACAGTCAGAACTAAAACACAATTTCATAAACTAGATTATTATTGATCATTTATAGCAGGAGTAAATGTTCATAGTTCCACACTGAACACTGACACGTGGAGACTATAACACCTGGAGATGTGGCTCTGCTGCTGCAGATTCAGACATGGGATGTAAACAATAGAACAGACTTTTGGGACTTTTTATCATTTTATTTTTGGTTTCCACGCCGCGTCGTCACACGAGAATGAAGTTGGAGTTTTCATAAATCAAACTCTTGGTTTGATTGATTCTTCAAACTGTTTTCCTGTAGAATCCAGACATTTTCATGTGAAAAACAGATTTTATTTACAAGCATAGAAACATTTGAAACAGATGATGATGTCAGCAGGAAGTCGGTCTCTTTTCCTGAAACTTGAATGTTTTGATTCTACCGTCGTTTTGGCTTCAGCTCATCTGAATGTAAAGCAGAGAGAAGGAAAGCCGTCTCCTCTCATCTCCAGTTTGGTTAAAGGCTTAAAGTCAGGTGATTTCTACTAATGGAGGAACTTCAAGCAGAGCAAAATGTGCGGCGTAAAGTGGCAGGACGCAGCTTTGAAGGTAATGATCCTGAAATGATGAGAGTTTTCTGCTCACTCTCACAGACGGAACATAAAAGAAACCAGGAGAAGTCGCCGTTTATGCTGATCAAACATCAACACCTTTAATCTTCAGATCAGAAACCCAGAAGATTCCTGCAGATTCTTCTGTTTCATTTGTTTTCAGTCATTAAAGAAAACGAGATGAAATGATTTACAGTAAAGTGAACTTAAAACTAACATTCATTATTATTGCAGCATTTAATGATCAATAATCAATGCTTTAATGATGATCCATAAGGAGACACGTTTTAATTGAAACAGATTCTAATCATTCTATAAAGCAGTTCAGTGAATCTCTTATAATTATTATGTTTAATAGATTCACTGTAATAAACAGGATTCATGTAAATGTGGATTTGTGGTTAGAAATGATTATAATGTGAAGAAGAAAGCATCTGTTTATGAATGAATCTATAATAGATTTGAAACTAACTCTCATTTTTATCTTCTAATAAATCAATCAACTTGCAGGTAATCAGTCTAAAATACTTTACTCTTCATTCATTTACAGAGTAACTCCAGCTGGTTACTGATTCATTCTTTCTGACAAACTTTACATTATTTTAGATTTGAACATTTTCTGAAGTGAATTCTTTTCTTCATCTGCCTTTTGATAAACTTTGCATTTAATGTTTCATGTTTGCTTTAAAATCTGCATTTTTATCAGATATGTTTACAGATAACTCTCGTTTATGAGCATTTCATTTGTAATTTATTCTGGGCAGCAGCTGATTGACTTCATCTAAATACAGACGTATGTTATTTAAATGAACAATAAATGTTCAACTTTCAGCTTGGGGTCAGAGGTCACCTCAGCCAATCAGCTTTAGCGGAAAAGGGGGGGGCAGTTAAAACTAAATCTAATCAAAGGCTAATAATTAAAACTATAATGCCTAAATTTCTAATACTAAGCTAAATGGGCTAATGCTAAATCTAAAGCTAAAGATAATGCTAAAGCTTAATTTAAAGCTAATGCTAAATCTAAAGCTAATGCTAAATCTAAAGCTAAAGATAATGCTAAAGCTTAATTTAAAGCTAATGCTAAATCTAAAGGCTAATGGTAAAGCTAATGCTAAATCTAAAGCTAAAGATAATGCTAAAGCTTAATTTAAAGCTAATGCTAAATCTAAAGCTAATGCTAAATCTAAAGCTAAAGGCTAATTAATGCGCTAAAGCTTAATTTAAAGATAATGCTAAAGCTAAATCTAAAGCTAATGCTAAATCTGAAGCTAAGTTCAAATCTGCTTCTTGACTCTCTGAAGATTCTGCTGCAGCTAGAATCCTGTTTGGGTTTGGTATCTGCTTTTTAGGATTCAGAGTCCGTCTTCTCTGCTGTCGGCGGTTCTGACCCGTCCGATGGTTTGATCTGATGTTCAGTTCAGCCTCTGAGGGTTACTCTAACATCAGAACCAACAGAATTACTCTTTGAAGATCCAGTTCTGACTCGTTCTCTTTGATCTCATTTAGATTTGGAGCTTCAGAGATGATCACACAACATATAATCCTGATCTACAGATAATCTGAATCCATCAAAGTCAATTGTTGGATGGAGATGGAGTCCGTTTTTCCCACAATCCTCTCTGCTCTCTCTGGCTCCTCCCATCTGTTGTTTCGGGTCACAGCTGACGCGTTCTTCTGGTTCTGTTGAAGATCTTCACCTGTTAAAACCTGAAGAAGTCCGAATAGATCACGAGGAGAACCGGAGATTTCCTGAGTCCAGATGGACAGAACCAGAACTTTAGCTCTTCAGCTCTTTTAGAACTTTTCAGGTATAAACAGAAGTAGATCCTTCAGAAGTAGATCAGCTGTCTGATCCGATCCAGAAGTGTCTCAGCTCCTCTGAAGCTGTGAGTCCGGTTCTGGAGGAAGCTCAGAGTCCATCCCTGCTGTCAGTTTGATCTCCTGTAAATCAAACTGCTGATGGATCATTTCTGATCTACTTGAACTACATCTGTAGATCTCTGCAGACGTTCCGCTCCTCCGTCTTCCCGTCGGCATCTGAGGAGGAGGACACGAAGAACGTCTGCGGAGAGCTTTCTCACCTTCTCAGGTCTCCTCTGCTGGAAAACCAGTTCATCATCACAGCGGTCCTAGAGTCAAAACCTCTAGAATGAACTCACACTCTCCACACAGAGTTTAGAGTCTGCTACAGAAACGTAAGGATAAAAAAAACAAAAACTCCAAGAATCTGGAAATCTGATTCCTGGAGGAGGAGCTTAGAGAATTCATCCAAATTGAAGATGATTTACTAAACACAGAAATATTGATCATCATTATCAGTCATAGAAATATTCATCATAGAAATATGAACCATAGAAGTATAAATCCTAACATTCTTAGATTAACTATTCATCAATAATAGAATTATTGAATCATGGAATTATCAATCATAGAAATATTAAACATAGAATAATTCAACCATAGAACTATTTGACATAGAAATGTCACTCATTAAATTATTAACCATAGATTATCAACAATAGAATTATTAACTCTAGAATGTTAAGCATAGAGTTCTGAAACATAGAACTGTCCATGACAGAATCTTCAAACACCGTCTTATCAATCACATAATTATTGATCACAGGAAGAAACAACAAATGTTGACATTATGGTTTTTTCTTTACAAAAAGTTGCAAAAACATAAAAAAAGTCAAAAAGTTTTGCAGCCGTTACTTAAACCTCACGGCGTCCCGTCGGTGATGGTTCCGAGTGGGCCGATGGTTCCGTGTGGACCGACGGTTCCGTGTGGGCCGACGGTTCGTGTGGGCCGAGCCGCTCAGCCGTGAATCCTCTCATCATCCGGACTCAGACTCGGCTGCTTTCGTTCTGCTCTCATTTTTAACCACATGGACTTCAAGAGTTTAACTTTGAATGAATAAAAAATGTTTTTTTTCTCTTTTTAGTCACTATTTGATTTATTATTCATTCCATTAGAGAATACAAGTTTAAGATGAACGTTTTCTTCAAGTACATCATCAGAAGAAGAATCGAGTTCTGATGAAAACTCCTTCAAGGAGTCCAGAGGAGAAGAGAAACTCCTCCGCGTTTCTCCGCGCTGGAGCATTCACCACGGCTCACCTGTGGTGGAGCTGTGTTCATTCACACTGTACTGAACCGCACCAGAGTTCACCTGCAACCACACCAAACGGACGCTGTGATGGGAACCGGTTCTTCTAACGCGGAGAAGATGCATCAAAAGATCCTGAGATCTGTTTTCAATTTGCTCTCATTTTCATTAAAACTCTTTTGGATCTTCGTGCAGAAGAAGTTTCTGATGAGGTCTGAGTCCAAACTCTGACTGATTCCAGCCGTCAAGAACCAGGCGACCGGGCATTACATCCTGAACGGGAGGGGCGAGGAGATGAAGACGAGGAGCTTCATCGACCTGGGGGTGGAGTGGCACTACGGCGTGGAGGGAGACGTGGAAACGCTGCACACGGACGGGCCGCTGCACGAGCCGGTGGTGGTTCTGGTGAGAGATCCTCCTTCCTCGGTTTGTCTGTTCTGGTCCGAACCTGAAGGTGAGTCTCACCTGGAAACCTCGGACAAAACAAACAGGAAGTGATCCTGGAAACCCGCAGAAGCCGCAGATTGACTTCCAAACCACTAAAATCAAGTCCATGTTCTGGTGATGCGATCAAGTCCAGACTCGAAACAAGTCCTCAAAGAGCAGCAGTAAAAGTACGTATATAAAGTACATGTATAAAGTATGTGTACGGGGTACATGTATCAAGTACGTGTATAAACATGTAAGCCAGTGTGGGCAAACACAGGTGAATCCAGCGTGGGACACGCCTACAAACCCACCTGGGGCCCACCGATTCAGCCCAAAGGTAAACCACGCCGGGGGTCTTAAGGCTGACTCAGCCGACCCCCTAAACTGCAGTGGGTGTTACAGGGTCCCATCTGAGGAAATCGGGTTCAGAGAGAAACAACATTGAACGCTTGATGGTGAATATGAGATCCTGTCAGACAAACTGGATCCAGAGAGATTCTGAGGATCACGACCTGGAAACAAATATGAAGAAGCTCAATGCAGCCGCTGACAGGATTATGGACACGCTTTCAAATGTTTCTGACATTTCATTCTACTTTTAATTGGATTTGAGTTCTTTTTGAAGGTGTGTTGACCAGATCTATCCTCACAAACACTCATGATCCATCAGAGTTCCTCTGGAGCTTCACTCTCTCAACTCTGACAGAGAAATCTGAATCCAACCGCAAACGCTTTCAGAGAGGAGCTGCAGGCGGACCTCCTCCTCAGAGAGGGAGGAGGAGGAGCCCAGAGACGAGAGCCGACGCCTTCCTGCAAAAATATTCTCCGTTCATTTAGCAGAAGCTGAGAGATAAAAGCTGAATCATGGAGATGTGATGCAGATTAACCTCAAGTCGTGAACTTCAGGCATTTGAATCACCAAACCAAATGTTCTTCCTTTAGGATGAAACAGACTTTAATTAAAATCAGGTTATCTGCTTTAGTTTGAGCCTCAGTCTGCAGTTTCTCTGATAACATTTGAGGAGAGAAGTTGTAATGCTCTTCTGACAGCGGAGAACACGTCTGATAACATCCAGTCCTGCAGGAAACCAGCTGCAGCTTATTTACACTGCGTGACATTTGTAAAATGGATTTAAGTTTTGGAGGCAAAACAAACCGGATTCTCATCTCAAAACCACCTCGACTCTGAGACTAGATGCAGATTTTTCTAACTCGGGGGGACCAGCATGCTCATCATCTTCATCTTCATCAGTTCTGCTAGTCTGAACACAGAAGCTGAAGCTTTATAAAAACAGCCTCTTCCAGACCAAATATCTGGAATTTCAGAGTAAAACAGAATATAAAATGTTTATAATCATTTCTGTCACTTCAGGATCTGGATGAGTTCAGCTGAAGATTCTAATGATATTCAGTGGAACACAAACTTTACTAAAGTCTGAGCTCTGCATAAACAGATGATCTCATCATTTAATAGATTTACTGGATTCTGAATCATGAGGGTTTTACATCACAATTTCCTTTTTAACCCTTAAATACTGATCATGTGCAGTAAATAAACAGTCACATGGTTTGAGTTGGAACAGACGCGTTATCTCTCTGCAGATGTTTCATCCTCTCTTCTGGATTGTAGATCATTCCGAAGGACAACGAGACTCGCTCCACCTTAATGTACAAGTACATAACTCACGAAGACTCGGTTCCAGTCAACAACAACAACGTGATCCAGGAGGAGACCTATGAGTGGGCTCTGAAGAACTGGTCTCCGTGCTCCAAGCCCTGCTCTGGAGGTGAGAGACCGCCACGGAAAACGACTCCGAGGTCGGCTCTTCTGGGCTTTGGTTCCACGTCTTGCTGTTGAACTCTCCTGAGATTGGTTTGAAAAACTAAACATGTTTGCTTATAAACCAAAGACATTCAGTTGATAATAAATTGTAAAGAGAAAAATGTACCGAAGCCCAGAAAGGTCCAAATCATAGGAAACTTCAGAGGGAATTATGAAAGGGTTAATGCTCCAGAACATCTCCATTATCAGGAGTGACTGGATGACATGGAGGCGTGGACCGGACAGCATGAAGCAGATATGAAACAAACATGAAACAGACATGAAACAGACATGAAACAAACATGAAGCTGACATGAAGCTGACATGAAGCAGACATGAAGCTGACATGAAGCAGACATGAAACAAACATGAAGCTGACATGAAGCTGACATGAAGCAGATATGAAGCTGACATGAAGCAGACATGAAGCTGACATGAAGCAGACATGAAGGTGACATGAAGCAGACATGAAGCAGACATGAAGGTGACATGAAGCAGACATGAAGGTGACATGAAGCAGATATGAAGGTGACATGAAGCAGATATGGACCTGACATGGAACAGACATGAAGCAAACATGAAGCAGACATGAAGCTGACATGGAACAGACATAAAGCAAACATGAAGCAGACATGAAGCTGACATGGAACAGACATGAAGCAGACATGAAGCAGACATGAAGCTGACATGGAACAGACATGAAGCAGACATGAAGCAGATATGAAGCTGACATGGAACAGACATGAAGCACACATGAAGCAGACATGAAGAAGATATGAAGCTGACATGGAACAGACATGAAACAGACATGAAACAGACATGAAGCAAACATGGAACAGACATGAAGCAGACGTGAATTTGACATGAAACAGACATGAAGCAGATATGAAGCTGACATGGAACAGACATGAATTTGACATGAAACAGACATGAAGCAGATATGAAGCAGACATGAAGCTGACATGGAACAGACATGAAGCAGATATGAAGCTGACATGGAACAGATATGAAACAGACATGAAACAGACACGAAGCAGACATGAAGAAGATATGAAGCTGACATGGAACAGACATGAAGCAGACATGAAACAGACATGAAGCAGACATGAAGCTGACATGGAACAGACATGAATTTGACATGAAGCAGACATGAAGCAGACATGAAGCAGATATGAAGCTGACATGAAGCAGACATGAAGCTGACATGGAACAGACATGAAGCAGACATGAAACAGACATGAAACAGACATGAAGCAGACATGAAGCAGATATGAAGCTGACATGAAGCAGACATGAAGCTGACATGAAGCAGATATGAAGCTGACATGAAGCAGACATGAAGCAGACATGAAACAGACATGAAACAGACATGAAGCAAACATGGAACAGACATGAAGCAGACGTGAATTTGACATGAAACAGACATGAAGCAGACATGAAGCAGATATGAAGCTGACATGGAACAGACATGAATTTGACATGAAACAGACATGAAGCAGATATGAAGCAGACATGAAGCAGACATGAAGCTGACATGGAACAGACATGAAGCAGATATGAAGCTGACATGGAACAGATATGAAACAGACATGAAACAGACACGAAGCAGACATGAAGAAGATATGAAGCTGACATGGAACAGACATGAAGCAGACATGAAACAGACATGAAGCAGACATGAAGCTGACATGGAACAGACATGAATTTGACATGAAGCAGACATGAAGCAGATATGAAGCTGACATGAAGCAGACATGAAGCAGACATGAAGCTGACATGGAACAGACATGAAGCAGACATGAAACAGACATGAAACAGACATGAAGCAGACATGAAGCAGATATGAAGCTGACATGAAGCAGACATGAAGCAGACATGAAGCTGACATGAAGCAGATATGAAGCTGACATGAAGCAGACATGAAGCAGACATGAAACAGACATGAAGCTGACATGAAGCAGACATGAAGCAGATATGAAGCTGACATGAAGCAGACATGAAGCAGACATGAAGCTGACATGAAGCAGACATGAAGCAGATGTGAAGCTGACATGGAACAGACATGAAGCAGACATGAAACAGACATGAAGCAGACATGAAACAGACATGAAGCTGACATGAAGCAGACATGAAGCAGATGTGAAGCTGACATGGAACAGACATGAAGCAGACATGAAACAGACATGAAGCAGACATGGAACAGACATGAAGCAGACATGAAACAGACATGAAGCAGACATGAAACAGACATGAAGCAGATGTGAAGCTGCTGCTAGACCACAAACCCTCATGCTGCCAAAACTGAGTCAGAAGAAAGTTAAGAGTAAAAAACAAAATTGTTGGAAATTCTGTTTTGCAAAAACAATCATGTTATCAGAAAAGGTTTTTTTAATCAAAATGATTCCAGTTTGAGAAAACATGACTAGAATTCTCTCCTTCCACTCAGAGTTCTCGATAGGGCCAGTTTTGTTCCCATTGGTTGAATGTTTTTGATGATTTAAAGCTGACAGTGAGGAAAGAATTCTGATGGTTCTGCTGACTGAAGAACAGAGGAACCCGGGATGTCTGGTCATTGTGGTGATGATAAGTGAGACTGAGACAGAGGAGAATGACAGAAAGCAGATGGATTCTGGTTCTGTTCGGTTCTGCTGCTGGTCATGATGAAGATGACGATCCGACAGCTCTGCTGCTTCTTCACAGATGATGAAGCACGGCAACAATTTTCCTCCTGTTTCAGACAAGCTTTTCTAGGTTGCTAGGCAACCAGTTTGAAACAGTTTCCCCTAAATCCCAGCTATGAGCTGTTCTTACTAACGCTGCCAGACAGACCTGAAGTGCAGATGGACCTTTCTGACATTTGGGTCAAAAACAAGTGTTTTCTCTGACGTTCATTCGGTTGCAGAGAAACAACTTTAAAAATCAGGAAGTTCATCATCTGAAGAACTGAAGTTTGAAACGAGATTCTGCTTTAAAAAAACTCTAAACTAAGAGTTTAGTATGAAATACAACAGGGGTTTATACTCAATAAACCTCTGTTGTCCAACACTAGAGGCTCTCAGCCGCATCTGTTTGCTCAGCTGTTTGACAGGACAAGTTTAGAAAAATAATAATAATAAAATTTTTTAAAAAAACAAACTCTAAACTCAAAGTGACCAGAGCAGCTGGTTTTACAGAGGAGAGGGACGTCCCAGAAGCACCCCTGCCACACAGCTGATGCAGGCTCCTCCCCCTCTGTCACCTTCTTTGTTTGGCCCCGCCCAGGGAAAAAACCAACCGTCCTGGTTTCCTTAAAACATTGAACCTCCTGTAGACTAAACAGACTTGAAACAAGTCCAAACCAACTCGTGACCAGAACCAGAACCAGAGAGTTCCGGTCTGCACTGGAGCTGGAAGCAGACATGAATGCTGATGTTTCAGTCACTTTATTGAAGCTTCAGGACAATCAAACGTCCTGACCTGAGCTTCAGCCCGTTTCTGAACTAACGTGACCACCAACAGAAGAGTTCTCCTGAACTTTGGTTTGTTTGCTCTGGCTCAGATGACCACATAAACATCTAGACTTATGGACTGAAGGGAAACAGAGGATGAAGAAGAAGAGCAGAGAGGTCAAAGGTCAGACGTTAAATTAACCTCCTGATCTCCGTCCTCCGCAGGCTTCCAGCAGACCAAGTACGGATGTCGGAAGAAGGGAGACACCAAAATGGTTCACCGAGGTTTCTGTGACGCCAACAAGAAGCCGAAGCCCATCCGGCGGATGTGTAACCTTCAGGACTGCTCGCAGCCTCAGTGAGTGTCTGAAACAATATAAAGCATCCACGGCGCTTCCTAAAGTCTGCATTTACATCCGAGTGGGACCTTGAGGCAGAGCTTCAGATAACAACGACGAGAGCGGAATGTCAATGAGGCGCAGAGGGAAAAGAGTCCAACTTCAGATAATCTGGATGGAGACACGGCCTCATAATCCTCCAGCCTCCCAAACAAAACCCCCATTTGTTACGGATCTTTATCCGCTTCCTGATGAAACCTGCTGGAATCTGACAGGGGGGTTTGAATAAAACATTCCTCCTTAAAGAAGTTCCTCTGCAGAGTCTGGATCTGTGAGGAAACCTAAAAATAATGTCAAATCTGCAGCTTTTCACGTGACACATCTGCACGTCTCTGCCATGACGGCGCCCTCTGAGGCGCGGGGGGGTTCATTTGGCTCAGGAAGCCCGTACGCCCATGAATCATATCCGTGTTCCTGAATCATGTTGGGAAAAACAAAAGAATCCACAGAAAATCATCCTTTTTGCTCCTGTTAGCAACAGCAGAAGTGTGTGTGTGTGTGTGTGTGTGTGTGTGTGTGGGGGGGGGGGTATGTAACAGCTTTTGGGAGGCGGAGCTTTTACCTGATTGTGATGGATTACATGCTTTATCTGTATACAGAGAATTGCACTGAGTGACCCCGCCCCCCTGGTGTTCCAAACAGGAAGTTCCTGTCCAGTAATCAGCTGTTTTCAGACATTCTGTTGGTCTGGATCGAATCCTTTCTTAACATCTGACTCATAATCTGATTTTTTTAAGGATAAATTTTCTGTAGTTCAAGTTACAAACTGACCAATGAGATGTTTCAAAAAAAGTAGGTGGATCCTGATGGCTCCATGTTCAACATCCAAAACGTTTTATTGACAGATTTCATTTAGCCCACTTCATAATGTTAAGGGTGTGAAAACATATGGGAGGAGCTTATCGTAACAGATGTGGGAGGAGCTTATCTCATCAGATGTAGGAGGAGCTTATCTCATCAGATGTGGGAGGAGCTTATCTTAACAGATGTGGGAGGAGCTTATCTCATCAGATGTGGGAGGAGCTTATCTGATCAGATGTGGGAGGAGCTTATCTTAACAGATGTGGGAGAACTTATTTTAACAGATGTGGGAGGAGCTTATCTTAACAGATGTGGGAGGAGCTTATCTCATCAGATGTGGGAGGAGCTTATCTTAACAGATATGGGAGGAACTTATTTTAACAGATGTGGAAGGAGCTTATCTTAACAGATGTGGGAGGAGCTTATCTTAACAGATGTGGGAGGAGCTTATCTCTACAGATGTGGGAGGAGCTTATCTTAACAGATATGGTAGGAGCTTCTCCTACAGTCATGTTGAGAAGTGTTCCTGTGAGATCATATAGAACCAGGCCTGAATCACAGACGACTCAAATGAACGAATCCTGAAGTGGGAGGGGCACATTGACTGTTAGCTCCGCCCACCTTAACAACATTCTGCAAATGGCCTTTGCAGCTCTGTTGGGTCCAGAAAATAGATTCCAACTTCAACCATATTCTGATCTTCAAAGTGTTTTTGAATGATTGAATGTGTTGTTTTCTAAGACATAGCTTCTGCAGAGCGGCAGGAGTTCAGTAGATTTACCTCTTATAGGCCGGGACTGTTGGTGCACACATGTCCTCTGATGATATCCCATCATGCCTGTGTTTGCACTCTCTCCTGCTAGTTTACAGCCCCTGACAACCACAAGCTAACATTAGCTTGCTAACAAAAACATAGAGCAATATCAGATCAGTCCAGCTGTTCAGTTCTGATCCAGATTCCAGCTCCGACCAGGAATACAAAGACGTTCATGGATCTATTGGTCTGTGAATGGAGGATTTAGAGTTGGAGCAGAGATGTTAGACTTCATCTGGACCACAGATGGTCTGCAGACACAATCTTCTGGTGGGGCTTCCTGTAGACGGCGCTCTGTGTCCAGGTCAGCCTGCAGAATCCTGCTCTCTGATTGGACGTTTGTATGCAGCCGTGATCAACCTGTGAGCTCCTGTGGACCGAAGTTTCTGCTGGTAGACCTGAAGACCAGGTCTGGTCTGGTCCGGTCCGGTCCGGTCCGGTGTAGTTCTGATCCTCTCGTGTCCTCGTCTTGGTTTTGTCCTGGATTTTCTCTAAATCCTAAAAACAAAGTTTCGTTTGGAAGCCGCTCCTGCTGATGGGCAGAGAGGAACCGGAACAGAGGAGCAGACTGCTGTCAGGATGAAGGAGCCTGCAGAGAAACGAGGATGTTAGTGCTACAGAACCTCTCAGAACCTGTTGGTGCAGCAGAACCTTCAGAACCGTCAGTTTGAGTGGCTGGCGCCGGAGGTGACATTCTAACTCTCCGGGGAGAAACCAGAAGCGTCTGGGTTTGGACGGGGAAACCAGAACAATGAAAGCTGGACCGAGCCGCTGCTGCTGCTGGATCTCCGACAGCGGAGAGAAAAGAGAAGGCGGGCCGGGATTCATCAGCAGCCACAGCGTCTGCCTGCAGAGAGCGTACTAGACAGGGGAGACGGGGGGTCTGTGCGAGCTGCACAGGTTGGTTGTGAGGAGGGCGTGTGTGTGAGTAGAACGATTTGATGTATGATGGGGGGAGGCTATTAAGCAGTAGGGAGAAACTGATCACGTAACAGCAAGACAGAAATGAAAGCTTCAGGTGTCCGTCAGCTTCCAGGATAACCCTCCCTCCATGGAGGACAGGAAGGTGCAGCAGCAGATGTTTGGATCATCTCGGCTGTGATTCTGAGGGTTGTGGGCGTCACCGCGGTTACGTCACAACAAGGAAATGATGAATGATGAATAGATGATGGAATAGACAGAGAGCGAGACAAGCGAAACCTATCAGTGATAGACGATACTAGCTGAGAGCCTCCAACACGGCTCGACTGTGACAGGAGCAATACAGGAGCAGAGCAAGGAACAGGGATCGAAGCTAACGACAGGAGGAAATTTGAGTCAAGACAAGCTAAGACAGGGACACGCGAGCTAACGACAGAACGGACAGGGAAACGACATAAGGCGACAGGAGCTAACGAACAAACGACAGAAGCTAACGACAGGAGCTACCGACAAGACAGAGCAAAACGAACAGAGCAGACAGGAGCTAACGACAGGAGCTAACGACAGAGAAAGGAGCTAACGACAGAGCAAACGACAGAAGCAAACGACAGCAGGAGCTAACGGGAGCACGGAGCTAACGACAGAGCTAACGACAGGAGCAAACGACAGGAGCTAACGACAGGAGCTAACGACAGAAGCTAACGACAGGAGCTAACGACAGGAGCTAACGACAGGAGCTAACGACAGGAGCTAACGACAGGAGCAAACGACAGAAGCTAACGACAGGAGCTAACGACAGGAGCTAACGACAGAAGCTAACGACAGGAGATAACGACAGGAGCTAACGACAGGAGATAACGACAGGAGCTAACGACAGGAGCTAACGACAGGAGCTAACGACAGGAGCTAACGACAGAAGCTAACGACAGGAGCTAACGACAGGAGCTAACGACAGGAGCTAACGACAGGAGCTAACGACAGGAGATAACGACAGGAGCTAACGACAGGAGATAACGACAGGAGCTAACGACAGGAGATAACGACAGAAGCTAACGACAGGAGCTAACGACAGGAGCTAACGACAGGAGCTATAGACAGGAGCTAACGACAGGAGCTAACGACAGAAGCTATGAGAGACTATAGACGAGGAGCCAGACAGGAGTAACGACAGGAGCTAACGACAGGAGCTAACGACAGGAGCTAATGACAGGAGCTAACGACAGAAGCTAACAATAGGAGCTAACGACAGGAGCTAACGACAGGAGCTAACGACAGGAGCTAACGACAGAAGCTAACAATAGGAGATAACGACAGGAGATAACGACAGGAGCTAACGACAGAAGCTAACGACAGGAGCTAACGACAGGAGCTAACGACAGGAGCTAACGACAGGAGCTAACGACAGGAGATAACGACAGAAGCTATAGACAGGAGCTAACGACAGGAGCTAACGACAGAAGCTAACAATAGGAGCTAACGACAGGAGCTAACGACAGGAGCTAACGACAGGAGCTAACGACAGGAGCTAACGACAGGAGCTAACGACAGGAGCTAACGACAGGAGCTAACGACAGGAGCTAACGACAGGAGCTAACGACAGAAGCTAACAATAGGAGCTAACGACAGGAGCTAACGACAGGAGCTAACGACAGGAGCTAACGACAGGAGCTAACGACAGAAGCTAACAACAGGAGCTAACGACAGGAGATAACGACAGGAGCTAACGACAGGAGCTAACGACAGGAGCTAACGACTGGAGCTAACGACAGGAAATAACGACAGAAGCTAACGACAGGAGCTAACGACAGGAGCTAACAACAGAAGCTAACGACAGGAGCTAACGACAGGAGCTAACGACAGGAGCTAACAACAGAAGCTAACGACAGGAGCTAACGACAGAAGCTAATGACAGCGTCCTAATGACACTAGCAACTGTTGCTAATGACTTTTCTGATCCAACCACAACAGTTTTAGCATAAAAACTGAAACGTCACAAAGCAAATACAAACCTTTCATCATAGAAGCGTGGACACGCAGAAGATACTGTTTAGTAGACATTGAACGTCCACATTGGGGGGGACCACAAATTCCCCTCTGGCCGCCCGCCAGTTTGAGAGGAAAGATTTGGATTTCTTACATGTTTCAGGAAATCAGGAAAGCTGTTTTTATCCCTCACTTTCAGATGAAATCTTTTTTTTCCATCTATCTTTTCCCGCTCATCCGGACCAGATGGTGGGGGCTGCAGTCTCAGCAAAGATGCCCAGACTTCCCTCTGGGGGCCCGTTAATGTTTATTTATTTTTTATAAAAATGTGTCTGAACGTTCTGTGAAGAACAACGAAACATAAAGTAAAATAATGAAAATATGAGAAGACGTTTTGATGTTCTCCATCTATTGCTGCTTTTTTTGGTCTACAGGAAGCTTCCTCTTTAGAAGCCAGCTGTTCTTTAAGATTGGCAGGTCTGTCAGCCAATCAGAGATCAGGACAGACGGGCCGTTGTTCCCCAGGACCGGTTCCTGCAGGACTTCAGCTGCAGTTTGACCCTGTGGACCCTCAGCCGTGTTTATGGGGTACAAACTGAAGGACATGAACGTTCAGATGCTTGTGGTCTTGGGTTTGTCAGCTGGAGCTTCCAGCATGAAGACAGAACCATGAAAACTGTCTGTCTGTCTGCTGTCTGAAGCCCTTCAAACATGATATTTCTGCTTCTAACTTCATGATTTATTTCTGGGATTCCATAATCAATAGTTTGTGTGTGTTTAACACCGCGCTGCCCGGCTCTCCGTGTGGGCCACCAGAACCCTCGCACGTTTGTCTTCATAGAGCATGACTCGTTACAGTATGAGGTCATCAACTTCCTATCAGCTGTAACGACTTCCTCTTCCTGTCTCAGACAGAAGCAGAACTGAGTTCTCTGTGGTGACAGTTACTATTCACACTCACCAGCTGGAACAGATGTTTGACTGTAAAGCTGTAAGGCTTCATGCTTTAGCAGAAAGACTCTGGCAGGTTTCCATGGTAACGCAGTATTGTTGGGTACATTCAGGCGTGTGACGGTCCGCTCCTTTTGATTCTTAAACTGTAAATAGTTTTTGTCAGAAATTGCTTTTCTGCATCTCGACTTCCCTCCTTGTCCTGCCCCTGTTACCATGGCAACCGTAGATGTCGCTCCGTGGGGGGAGGCTTTGGGCTGGGGGAATTTCTCCGGTGTCAGCATCACGCTAAGAAGGGAATCAAACCCTGATGCGGCCCTCTCCACCACAACCGCATCAGTGTTTCCTGTTGAAGCTTTGAAACGTTTTTTCTTCAGTTAAAACACAAACCAACATGAGACGCCTGAAAGGGTTGGGGGGCGGGGCTGAGTCACTGCAGCAACCTGCTGTGCCCCCCCCACATGAGAGGGAGGAGCAAAGAACAAGCTCTGACACGCTAATGTCCTGGAGAATTCCTGTTGGTGCATAAATCCACTTCCTGTTGGTGTATAAATCCACTTCCTGTTGGTGTATAAATCCACTTCCTGTTATAAATCCACTTCCTGTTGGTGCATAAATCCACTTCCTGTTGGTGCCATAAATCCACTTCCTGTTGGTGCATAAATCCATTTCCTGTTGGTGCATAAATCCACTTCCTGTGTTGCATAAATCCACTTCCTGTTGGTGCATAAATCCACTTCCTGTTGGTGCATAAATCCACTTCCTGTTGGTGCATAAATCCACTTCCTGTTGTTGCATAAATCCACTTCCTGTTGGTGCATAAATCCACTTCCTGTTGGTGCATAAATCCACTTCCTGTTGTTGCATAAATCCACTTCCTGTTGGTGCATAAATCCACTTCCTGTTGGTGCATAAATCCACTTCCTGTTGGTGCATAAATCCACTTCCTGTTGTTGCATAAATCCACTTCCTGTTGGTGCATAAATCCACTTCCTGTTGGTGCATAAATCCACTTCCTGTTGGTGCATAAATCCACTTCCTGTTGGTGCATAAATCCACTTCCTGTTGGTGCATAAATCCACTTCCTGTTGGTGCATAAATCCACTTCCTGTTGGTGCATAAATCCACTTCCTAACTGAATTCTCGGCATGAGGAACGTTCCTCGCTCAGGTGTTCCGCTCTTTCCTCCAGGTGGGTCTCAGACGAGTGGGAACACTGCACCAGAACCTGCGGCGGGCTGGGCTTCCAGATCCGGACGGTCCGCTGCATGCAGTTCTTCCAGGACGGCACCAACCGCTCCATCCACAGCAAATACTGCGGCAGCGAGAAGCCGGAGAGCCGCCGGCCCTGCAACCGCACCCCCTGCCCCTCCCTGTGGAGGACGGGGGCGTGGTCTGAGGTATCATCACACACCTGTGCAGTCGGTTTCACCTGAGAGGATAACATCCCGGTTACATGAACGTCTGCGTGGAGACACAGCCGTGAACCTATCAGATCAGGAGATGACAAACATACGGTTGCTATGGAGACCCGTCAACTCTTTAGACCGTTGGGTTCTGGGTCGGTGGTCCGGGCGGTTCAGCCCGGCCTGACTCGCTGCTGTTGCCCCTCCCACAGTGCTCGGTGACGTGCGGCGAGGGGACGGAGAGGCGGCTGGTCACCTGCAGGATGGGAGATCAGTGTTTCGGGGAGAAACCGGAGACGGTGCGGCTGTGCAGACCCGGATCCTGCTCCGGTGAGTCCACGGTTCTGCTGGGACAGAGCGACCCGCCTTAGGTGATCCGGGCTTTCTGAGAGAGTTAGATGAATCTCAGACCACCCGTTTCTGACTGAAGGAGGACCGGTTCTGCCGGGTCCAGCAGAACCGGCTGGTTCCGACTCTGAACTCCTTCTGGATCTGCTCTGCCTTCCAGATGAGCCGTGCCACGGGGACAAGTCCATCTTCTGCCAGATGGAGGTTCTGGCCCGGTACTGCTCCATCCCCGGCTACAACAAGCTGTGCTGCGACTCCTGCAGGAGGCGGGGCGGGGTCCAGTCCCCGGAGGCGGAGGAACACGCCCGCTTCGGATCCGCCTCCCAGCTGTCGGAGACTCTGACCGCGCCCGGCAAAGCTGGCGGCGCCAAGCCCAGACACGCCCCACGCCGGCACCGCTGAGGGGGAGCCCGACCAAGGCCGGCGGCGTGCTGCGCCGGGTCCCCAGACGTTCAGATGATCAGCAGCCGGGGGGCGCGGCCACGGCGCCGCCTCTCCCGGCCGATCCCAAAGGTCAAAGGTCGAGCGTGCAGAGATGAAGGCGGCGCCGTCTCTGCAGGACTCTTCAGCCCGGGACGTCCCGCACCGACACGGACAGAAAAGTGCTGGTTCACTTTGGAGAACGCGGCGCAGAACTTTGGTGCCGACGGGACGACCCGGTCCGAACGGCGCCGAAGAACCAAAGAATTCATCACTGAATCCAGCTGTAGGTCAACCAGGCCAGAACCAGTTTCTCCAGAACCCTCTCTCCTCCAGAACTCTCTCCTCAGAACTCTCTCTCCTCCAGAACCCCCTCTCTCCAGAACCCTCTCCTCCAGAACCCTCTTCTCCAGAACCCTCTCCTCCAGAACCCTCTTCTCCAGAACCCTCTCCTCCAGAACCCTCTTCTCCTCCAGAACCCCTCTTCTCCAGAACCCTCTTCTCCAGAACCCTCTCCTCCAGAACCCTCTCTCCTCCAGAACCCTCTCTCCTCCAGAACCCTCTCCCTCCAGAACCCTCTTCTCCAGAACCCTCTCCTCCAGAACCCTCTTCTCCAGAACCCTCTCCTCCAGAACCCTCTTCTCCTCCAGAACCCTCTCCTCCAGAACCCCCTCTCCTCCAGAACTCTCTCTCCTCCAGAACCCTCTTCTCCAGAACCCTCTTCTCCAGAATCCTTTCTCCTCCAGAACCCTCTCTCCTCCAGAACTCTCTCTCCTCCAGAACCCTCTTCTCCAGAACCCTCTCCTCCAGAACTCTCTTCTCCTCCAGAACCCTCTCTCCTCCAGAACCCTCTTCTCCTCCAGAACCTTTCTCCTCCAGAACCCTCTTCTCCTCCAGAACCCTTTCTCCTCCAGAACCTCTTCTCCTCCAGAACCCTCTCCTCCAGAACCCTCTCTCCTCCAGAACTCTCTCTCCTCCAGAACTCTCTCTCCTCCAGAACCCTCTTCTCCAGAACCCTCTCCTCCAGAACTCTCTCCTCCAGAACCCCCTCTCCTCCAGAACCCTCTCCTCCAGAACCCTCTACTCCAGAACCCTCTCTCCTCCAGAACCCCCTCTCCTCCAGAACCCTCTTCTCCAGAACCCTCTTCTCCAGAACCCTCTCCTCCAGAACCCTCTCTCCTTCAGAACCCTCTCTCCTCCAGAACCCTCTCTCCTCCAGAACCCTCTCCTCCAGAACCCTCTCCTCCAGAACCCCTCTCTCCTCCAGAACCCTCTCCTCCAGAACCCTCTCTCCTCCAGAACTCTCTCCTCCAGAACCCTCTCCTCCAGAACCCTCTCCCTCCAGAACCCTCTCTCCTCCAGAACTCTCTCCTCCAGAACCCTCTCTCCTCCAGAACCCTCACCTCCAGAACCCCCTCTCCTCCAGAACCCCCTCTCCTCCAGAACCCTCTCCTCCAGAACCCTCTACTCCAGAACCCTCTTCTCTAGAACCCTCTCTCCTCCAGAACCCTTTCTCCTCCAGAACTCTCTCCTCCAGAACCCTCTCTCCTCCAGAACTCTCTCCTCCAGAACCCCCTCTCCTCCAGAACCCTCTCCTCCAGAACCCTCTCTCCTCCAGAACCCTCTCCTCCAGAACCCTCTCTCCTCCAGAACCCTCTTCTCCTCCAGAACTCTCTCCTCCAGAACCCTCTCTCCTCCAGAACCCTCTCCTCCAGAACCCTCTCCTCCAGAACCCTCTCTCCTCCAGAACCCTCTTCTCCTCCAGAACCCTCTCCTCCAGAACCTTCGTTCCTTCAGATTTGCTCACCCGTCACCCTCTCTCCCTCTCTCTCCTCCAGAACTCTCTCTCCTCCAGAACTCTCTCTCCTCCAGAACCCTCTCTCTCCTCCACTGATCCAGTCTGACTGTGATCTGCAGACTTCCTGTTTCCTGTTGACGGCGTGTCAGCCTTCTTCCTGTCTGACATCAAACGAGCCGTCATGGTTCTCCTGTTCCTCTGCGGAGGATTCTCTGCAACACTACGGCAAACGTTGAGGGACATTCTCAGAATCCTTCTGTTTAGAACCGGAGGGAACACGGTTCTGGTCCACATTGATGAATATTTTCCAACAACTTAAAGAAATTAAAGAATATTTTGATGGTTTTATTCAATAAAACAAAATGAATTTGATTTTTTAAAGAACAAATCATGAAAACCAGAAGAAGCTTCATTCTTTCACATTCAGGATGACCTTTTCTCATCATAGATCGTCTCATTTGGGCTGATCAGAACCAGAATCTCCTCCTCACATGGAGATTCATCCGTCAGCTGTTTGTCCCGCGCTTCCTCTCGGCTCCTCAGGGGGCGTGTCTGGGGGCGTGTCTTCACTCTAAGGTTTCCTCACAACCACCATGCATCCGACTGCAAAAACCCAGTCCGGGCTTTGGCCGGAGCGACCGACCGGCGTTCAACTCCTGCTTCTGTGTACAGATGGTGTAAATAGCACAAGAGTGCCTGAATATTTATTGAAACTGCAGCGTTTCAGCCCCCCCGCTCCATGGACTCCAGATGTTTTATACAGTCATAGATGTAGCTCCGCCTCTCCTCCGCCTGTCCCGGCTGCTGGACTCTGGAGAGCTTGTAGCGGTAAAAGTCGTAGACGTAGAAGTTCTGAAGACAATCCCTGAGCTGCAGACAGACGCGTGGCGGCGCCCTGACGGCGTCCTGACGGCGCCTCGGCCTGCTGGTTCCTTCCTGTTTGTGTAGATGAAAGTGTACTACTGATGCTGTTGTGGTTCTGGGAGCACATAGAAATAAAGACTCTGATGGACACGCCTGGACTCTGTCTGCTTTCTGCTCCGCCCTGCGGCGTTCCCGCTCATGAAACGGCGTCTGACGAGTCACGCTCAGCTGGCGGCTCCATTGACAAACTAGGGGTGTGGCCAACATGATGCTTGCATCAATTTAAAGAGCTGACAGGATGATCTTCCCTTTATTTTGTGGATTATGAGTCGCTGGAGGATCTTCTGATCAAGAACAACGATGATGCAGAAGAGAAACATGTCTCCATTTAAGAGGAAAACTATCAAACTCTCCTCCGTGTTTGTTTCTTCTTCTGGCACCGTCAGAGGAACCTGCAGCGCCCTCTAGTGGTCGTTGGCTGAAACAACTGCTGGTAGTGGAGAAATAACAAATCTGCAGGAAACAAAAAATCACAAACAACCACATCTCTGAAAAAATTGACTGATAATTATCTGTAAAATATGGTCATTATTAACATGAATCCTTCAGGATCTCACAAACCACCAGCTGGCAGCACTGAGACACTTTCAGCAGCTCTACTCTTCAACCAAAACCCCAACAGGACGTGGACACAACGGCTGGTGGTAAATGTTCCGTCCGCCTCACAGTTTTGGGTTTTATTTTACGTGGGAGGGGCACCGAACGGAGACCTCAGACAGAAACGCCGTGGCGGCTCAGATAAGAGCGAGGGACGCCGTGCAGCGGCTCATGCACGTTGTTACGTCCACAAGTGTCTAGGGCTGGATGGTTCTGTAACATAAGAACACACAATGAATGAAGTTTACAAATTTTGTTGAGGAGGGGAGGTAGGGACCAAGGTTGGGCCAAAGGAATGAAAACAACAAAACGAAACACAGCCTGGCTATCACTATTGTACAACAAAAACAAGAAAACAAAAGTCTATCTGACTTCTCTAAAAACTGGAGTCAAAACTTACAGGGGTGGCACCAACCAACTTACCTAGTGTTTTTAACAGCACACAAGCTACGTGAAATGTACAGGGTACCCTGTCTTACCTGTCCACAAACCTCCCACACTCTCCAACAGAAATGGGATGAGCTACACATCAGCCAGTTGAGTAGCATGCACAAGGAAGAGAGCTCCAAGTGATCCTGCTCCAAGTGATCCTGCTCAGCTTATATGCCATCCAGGTAGCTGGTTCTGGAGTCTGATTGGAGTGCTCATCATGATCGCCAGGTGTCTTCAATCAACCAAGGTGCAGCTCAACACATGCAGAGGAAGGAGGGAAAAAAAACAATGAAACTCTGCATGTAACACACGTCAAAAGGCTTCTGCTGTGGGTGGGCCCACTGCGGCCCGGGGGCCAGATGCGGCCCGGTGAAGTCTGTCTTCCTGTAGTTTGATGGTGACCTGGTGACACCGATGGTAACCTGTAACCAGTAAAGACAGGAACCGAACCTGTTCCAGAGCTGGGTCGACCGCTCCACTCCTGCGCCGTGGGCGCCCATGAAAACATCTGAGGCTAGAAGATCAGGACAGAAACTCTGAGCAAACATCCCCTCAGTGTCGTGCTCGCCGCAGCGCCCCCTGCAGGGCTTCTCGTCCACCAGTTTTCCCTGGTCTTTGTCTTCCAGGTGTCCGGATGAGACGCTCCTCCTTCAGGATTTGAGATTTTATCGACTTCAAGCATGAACCGTCTCTGAGCCAAAATGTTAGAGTTATCATCTCATCTCTTCTTCACGCCGTCATCACGGGGAGGATGGCGGCCGGTGGAGCGCCGCAGGCTGCAGACGTTCCTGTTTGATGGAGTTCTGCTGCTGGATCAACCAGAGGCTGGAACACTGGGATGATCCTCCGGGGATTGGATGAAGATCCTGAAGGATTTCAGTGAATCCTCTGATCTGGTTCAATCTGGACTGAAGGACAACGTTTTGGTCCGATCAGACAGGAAGTGACGTCAGCTGACAGGAATGATTGACAGCTGCTCATCATTCATGTCAGGATGATTACATCAGCACTTGTGTGGAGAACATCGTGCCCACCATCCAAGTCAGGAAGTTTCCCAACCAGAAGCCCTGGATAAACAGTCAGGTACGTCACATGCTGCGTGCTCGTTCCATTGCTTTTACATCCGGCAATAAGACTGAGTACAAAGCTGCGAAGTACGGACTGAGGAAGGCCATCACAGCAGCTAAGAAGCAGTACAGAGAGAAGCTGGACGGCTTCTACTCCACGGCTGACTCTGGGCGCATGTGGAGGGAGGGGCCTGCAGCACATCACAGACTACAGGAACGGCTCCAGTACCATTCGGGCTACAGACAGCCTGCCGGACGACCTCAATACCTTCTATGCACGCTTTGAGACCTCCTCCCCCCATGCAGAGAGGGGCCCAACGACTCAAGAGCCACCACTCCCTCCTCACCCCCACCAGTCGTCACATCAGCCCAGGTAAACAAAGCCCTGAGGAGGATCAACCCCCGCAAGGCGGCAGGGCCGGACAACATTCCTGGTCGAGCCCTCAGAGCATGCGCCAACGAGCTGACAGACGTTCTCACCTCCATATTCAACCTCTCCCTCAGCCAGAGAACTGTCCCCTCCTGCTTCAAAACCACCACCATTGTCCCCCTCCCTAAGAAGAGCCCCCCCACCTGCCTGAATGACTACAGGCCAGTAGCTCTCACTCCACTCATTATGAAGTGTTTTGAGAGAGTGGTGCTGACCCACATTCAGAGCAGCATTCCGGACACACTAGACCCCCTGCAGTACGCCTACCGGCCCAACAGGTCCACCTCAGACGCCATCGCTGCAGCACTGCTGGAGAATAAAGACTCCTACATCAGGATGCTCTTTATTGACTACAGTTCTGCATTCAACACGGTGGTCCCCCACAAGCTCACGCACAAACTACTCTGTCTCGGACTGCACCCCACCATCTGTGACTGGCTCCTGGACTTTCTGACTGGCAGGCCTCAGTCTGTCAGAATAGAGAACAGGACCTCAGCCAGCATTACTACTAACGTTGGCACTCCACAGGGGTGTGTCCTCAGTCCCATCCTCTACACCCTGTTCACCCACGACTGTGCAGCCTCTCATCAGGACAACACCATCCTGAAGTGCGGCACGACGACACCGCAGTGATAGGACGCATCACTGGCGGGGACGAGGCAGCCTACAGAGAGGTGGCCTCTCTGGTGACTTGGTGTGAGGACAACAACCTCACCCTCAACACAGACAAGACCAAGGAAATGATAGTGGACATGAGGAGAGAGAGGAGCCCTCATCAGCCGCTGTTCATCCGGGGTCTTGAAGTGGAGAGGGTGAGCAGCTTCAAATATCTTGGGGTCCACCTCAGCCAGGACCTCACCTGGACACTAAACACCACGCAGCTGGTGAAGAAGGCTCATCAGCGGCTGTACTTCCTGAGGAGGCTGAGGAAGTTCGGCATGTCATCAAAGATCCTCAGCAACTTCTACAGCTGCGTTGTTGAGTCCATCCTAACCAGCTGCATAACAGTGTGGTACGGCAGCTCTACCGTCACGGACCGCAAACGCCTGCAGAGAGTGGTGAAGGCTGCGTCCAAGATCACCAGGACTCCTCTGCCCTCACTGCAGAGCATCTACAAGCGCAGGTCCTGAGGAGAGCTGCTTCCATCATCGGAGACCCCACCCACCCCCAACGAGGTCTGTTCACTCTCCTCCCCTCGGCCGGAGGTACAGGAGTGTGAAATGCAGGACCAGCAGACTCAGGAACTCATTCTTTTCCTCTGCCATCAGACTCCTAAACAGCTGACAGGAGTCTGCAACAGCAGACTGCACCTTTGCACATCTGGTTTATCTATCATATATATATCATTACTGGACTATTCAGCATTACTAATGCACCTTAATAACTGCACATGTACCCCACTATCCAGTTCTGTCAGTCTCCTTGCACAATAACCGCTGTAAATTGCACAACTGATTTGTAAATATCTTAGTGACTTACATATGCATAGTTTTGTTTATTTCGTATATATACCTTGTTTTCAGTCATCCTGTAAATATCAAAAAAAAACAAAAAAAAAAACTTTTTTTTATTTATCTTTATGGCATTCAGAGTGAGCTGCAAAGTAAGAATTTCATTGTACAGGGAAACCAGTTTCTTTACTGTACATATGACAATAAACCCTTTGAATCTTACAGAGGATAAAACATTTGATTTAATTAACCTTAGTGGTAAAAAGAAAAACCTTTGAGAAAGAAAATAGAAAGAATCAGGAGAAAACAGCATCAACAAGCAGTCTAGAGAGGAAAGGTTGTAGTTCACTGAAACAGACTGATGGAATAGAGGACAGAGTCATCAGCGTAGAGGTGGAACCCTGAAGAAACTGGATCTGATTCACTGTTCTACAAAGCATACGCTAACTTCAATGTTTTCTTCCAACAGGAGTAAACAGACTGTTGTTCACTTCAATCCGAGGATAGTAGTTCATTCTAACTGATGGGGGGGGGGGGGGGTCAGCAGCAGAACAAACAGAACACAAAGAAATGATCAATAGAGAAATATGTTGACATCATTCATCACAGAAAAGAGTGAAACCTCTGATCTGATGAGGTTTGAGGAACTCGTTTCTCCTGTTTCTGCTCCTGTGGGATTTCTGTTTCATCAAACTTCCCTGAAACATCAGAGGATGGAGATCTGCAGCAGCTTTAGGGGGGACAAAGCCAGAGAGGAGACCCCGATGTGACCAGATGATCAAAGACGTCTGCAGCTTCATCTGAAACGTCGTGTTTCTGCTGCAGCTTCAGGACAGAAGCAGACGTTCAGATCTTCTCCTGGCTTCTCCTCCTCAGAGCTTCTCATGGGCGGAGCTTTGCTCTGTGGTTATTACAACCATCAATCATTGCCAGATTTTCCTCAGAGTTCCTGATGTCCCGTTTCTCTGTTTCCCTCCACCCCCACCCTCCTCTGTGTGATTCTGATAGAAGCTCCTGTTTATTGGATGGGGGGGGGAGGGGGGGAGAACACGCTCATCATTTGTCACAGCAGACAAAGTCCAGAATTCATTTCTCTAAACAGATTTACATACACCCCCCCCCCCCCCCCCCCGGCTCTGACTCAGAGACAGAAAAACTGAAAACAACAAAGAATTTCCTGTTAATCTGAGCAGAAATGATGCAAGAAAATATGAAGAAATGCAACATGGGAGATACCAGGAGACCAGAACCAGAACCTCCACATTCTGGGACCAGAAACTCTGCAGTCTGGGACCAGAACCTCTGCATTCTGAGACCAGAACCTCCACATTCTGAGACCAGAACCTCCACATTCTGAGACCAGAACCTCCACATTCTGAGACCAGAACCTCCGCATTCTGAGACCAGAACCTCTGCATTCTGAGACCAGAACCTCCACATTCTGAGACCAGAACCTCTGCAGTCTGAGACCAGAACCTCTGCAGTCTGAGACCAGAACCTCTACATTCTGAGACACAGAACCTCTGCATTCTGAGACCAGAACCTCCACATTCTGAGACCAGAACCTCTGCAGTCTGAGACCAGAACCTCTACATTCTGAGACCAGAACCTCTACATTCTGAGACCAGAACCTCCACATTCTGAGACCAGAACCTCTGCAGTCTGAGACCAGAACCTCTGCAGTCTGAGATCCAGACAGATCGGCTTCATGAAAGTTCTGGAGCTGAAATGATTGATCAGCTGTTGAGCAGTTTAATGAAAATCCAAAGACTCAAACTTTATAAAGTGTTTTATGGTGTAATAAATGTTTAATGTCTTAATGAACTTTTAAAACGTTGAATTGATTCATGTTGAAGCTGTTTGGATCCATTTACTGAAACTTGTGGAGTTAAAAATATTTAAACTGAAACGATTGATGATTGTTATGAAACTCAGTTAAAAAAATGAAGATTTTATTTATGCAGAATAAATCTGAGAGCATCAAGAAACACATAACAATCAACAGAAAGATATAAACAACAACATCAAATAAACAAATCAGAACACAACGATCCATCAGAACCACTGACACGGTCAGAACCCGTCCTCCATCCCATAATGCCTCCATAGACATATGTGCACCAGAGCTGCGTGCTCCTGCACTGAAGCAGGAAGCTGCTTCAATCACACGGACAGACTGAAGCTCCTCCTCCAGCCAATCGGCTTCAGCGATCAGCTCACCTGGTTTATCGATCGGTCTGTGATCCGAGGAGAGAAAAACAGTTCTGATGAAGGTTCACGTGTTTCACTGTCTCATCATACATGATGAGAAGCTCCAGCCAGTCGGATTTCCTCTGATCTGATCCGATGTGATCAGCAGATCCTGAAGGTTGTCGTCAGTCAGAGTCAACTGTTCTCCTGAGAAAACAGGTTATAAAAGCCCCCCCCGAGCCCCCGGCCTCCGGGCCTGACCCGGTCCGACCCGGTCCGACCCGGTTCGACAGCCAGCAGAAACGGCACGTCCGTGGTGTTAATGGGAGAACAACAGGAGCGTTGATGAAGGTGTTGGACTCCTCCTCCTCTCATCACAGCTCCGGAACGCCGGCGGGAAACTCTGCCGGGAAGAACCGAGGAGATGTTTCATCAAAGATGATCCAGTTCTCCTGGAGTGGGTCGTGGGGGGGGGTCATGCGTTCTCTCTCTCTCCAGCTGCAGGACCGGGCGAGTCAGATCAAAGTCTGGTTGAAGATGAAGAACTGCGACTGTCTGGGAATCACCTCCTCATCCTCTGAGGTTTCACCGTCCTGTCAGAGCTCTGGTCTGGAAGGTAAAGGTCAAAGGTCAACCATGATGTCACGGGCGCGCTCCTACGTGCACGTGTGTCCACCTCAGAACCACAGACCCGCCCCTGAACCTCCATCTGTCAGAGGGGGGGGGGCTCGAGCTGAGCAGAACGTTGGTCTATTTTTAGATCCTCCAACAGTGGTTTGTCCCGCTCCATCCCGGCGCCGCCCCCAAACACAGATGGTCCGGCGGGTCAGGGGCGGCTGCAGGTCAGTGTTGTGTTTGAGGTCCTGACAGAAGGTGGGGCGTCTCGGTTCTGCAGACTCTCCATCTGCTCTGCGCAGCTGGAGGATGGACGTGCAGAGTCTGTCCGTCTGTGAAGGGAATCGAACCCCCGCAGTGCGGGAGGACGCTCCACAACCCAGAGACAAGCTGCTGTCCCGGGTCTTCTCTGCCTTCATGCAAACAGTAGAAGAGTTCATGATCATTCAGATTCAAGCAGCTTCTCTGAGTTTATCAAAGAGAAAAACAGAAGAATGTTTCATTTCATCTCTAGATTTTGTTTCTTTATCTTTATAAAAAATCTTTGTGATAGACGTGAAAGAGTCTGGAGAAGACCAGGAGAACGTTCTGCTGCCTGCAACGTGGTTCAACATGACAGGTTTGGTGGTGGGTAAGTGATGTCTGGGGAGGCGTATCCATGAGGGACGCACAGACCTCTACTGCCTAGAAATGGTGCTCTGACTGCCATAAGGTATCCAGATGAAATCCTTCAACCCATTGTCAGACCCTACGCTGGTGCAGTAGGTCCTGGTTTCCTCCTAATGCACCACAATGCCCGGCCTCACGTGGCAAGGGTCTGCAGGCAGTACCTGGAGATGAAGGAATTGAAACAATTGAATGACCTTCATGATCCCCTGACTAAACCAATAGAACATCTCTGGGACATTATGTTTGGGTCCATTAGGCGCCACCAGGTTGCTCCTCAGACTGTACAACAGCTCAGGGATGCCCTCACACAGATCTGGGAGGAAATGCCACAAACACCATTCATCGTCTCATTAGGAGCATGCCGCCACGTTGTCAAGCATGCATACAAGCTCGTGGGGGCACACAGATACTGGAAGCATTTAGAGTTGCAGAAATGAAGTTTTGGAGAAATGGACTATCCTGCACATCTTCATTTCACTCTGATTTGATGGTGTCTACACATTGAGCCTCTGTAGACTGAAAACTTTATTTCATTAAAAGACTTGACATCTTTTGTTCATCAGACACTGACCTGTTGTTATTTGATAGATATCCAACTTCATATTAGATCTGATGGATCTACTGGGTTTCTTGAAGTTCTCCTTTCATTTTTCTGAACAGTGAACTTTAAAGGTTTGAAGGTTTTGTCTTTCAGCTTCGATGTGGTCGTCAGTGCAGCTCTCTCTTCTTCAGCTGTTTTTGGGTTCTGAGCTGCTGCTGTGGAGGTCAAACACTCTGGAGCGTCGGAGTTCTGATTCCTGCTGCTGCTGCAGGTTTCTCTGCAGCCGCTGATGAAAACACCCAGAAGATGATTAGAAATCTCTGACAGGATCCTGAACTTTGCCTTTGGGCAAAACCACTTTCTCCACAGCAGAAATTGAACCCTTCAGCTCCACCGTTTACAGTCTTTCAAATATCAAAACTCTTCATCCGTTTATCTGATCAACATCATCCCAGCAGATCAGAAGCAGAACAATCTGCTCTTCTGAGTCAGAATCTGCTGATCCAGGGATTCTAGAAACGGTTAAACAGAACATCAAAGAGTCATTTTGGTGTCTCCAGCAAGTTCTGGTCTTCTGTGGTTCCTGTGTGTGAGGACAGCAGGTTCTGGTCCGGTTCCTGTGTGTGAGGATCAGAGCAGGTTCTGATCTGGTTCCTGTGTGTGAGGACAGCAGGTTCTGGTCCGGTTCCTGTGTGTGAGGATCAGAGCAGGTTCTGATCTGGTTCCTGTGTAAGAGGATCAGAGCAGGTTCTGGTCCGGTTCCTGTGTGTGAGGACAGCAGGTTCTGGTCCGGTTCCTGTGTGTGAGGATCAGAGCAGGTTCTGATCTGGTTCCTGTGTAAGAGGATCAGAGCAGGTTCTGGTCCGGTTCCTGTGTGTGAGGATCAGAGCAGGTTCTGATCCGGTTCCTGTGTGTGAGGATCAGAGCAGGTTCTGGTCCGGTTCCTGTGTGTGAGGACAGCAGGTTCTGATCCGGTTCCTGTGTGTGAGGATCACAGCAGGTTCTGATCCGGTTCCTGTGTGTGAGGATCAGAGCAGGTTCTGATCCGGTTCTGGCCTCATTTCTGGATCTTCACCTTTCTGTTCAAGTTTCCTGTTTGTTTTTGTTTACAATCAACAACTTTTCTGTCCTAATTATGGTAATGAGGCGGCCGGAGCGCCCCGTCCCCCTCCCCCCCCGTCCCCTCTCCCGTCCCAGCATGCATCTCTCATGAGGAACAAACAGAGCTGAAAATTTCAGACAAAGCGGCGGTGAGGTCGCTGCCTTTGAGTTTCCAGTCAATTTCTGTAAATCGTAGGGGGGAGGGGGGGAGCACCCTCTGATGACATCATCATTGTTCCGCCTTATGCTGTCGGTCCACAGAGACCCCCTCTGAGAACCCCTCTGACCAGCTGTTAGATCCCATCATTCATCCTGATCAGCTGTTAGATCCCATCATTCATCCTGATCAGCTGTTAGATCCCATCATTCATCCTGATCAGCTGTTAGATCCCATCATTCATCCTGATCAGCTGTTAGATCCCATCATTCATCCTGATCAGCTGTTAGATCCAATCATTCATCCTGATCAGCTGTTAGATCCCATCATTCATCCTGATCAGCTGTTAGATCCCATCATTCATCCTGATCAGCTGTTAGATCCCATAAATGTGGGCCGGCCTTTGTCTGCACGGCCCCCCAGGTGATCTGGGCACCTGTATGGGGGTGTTCTGCAGGTTTTGGGTTGTCCCGTCCATGGAGGGTCGTAGAGGAGCCGTGACTCTCTCACTCCCCTCAGGCTCGTACGACCACCTTAGAGGATGGAACGTACCATTGTGGTGGGTGTGAGGAGTGTATCATGAAGTCTGTGGGGTTTGGGGGTGGAGCTAAATACTGGAACAGCTGCGCCTCACCTCCGTCCCCCCTGCTGACCCGTACCTGTGTGGAAGTGTTCACTACCACCTGTCACCCGCAGCACGCCCATAGATGAAAGATGAACGTTTTCTCTCCACAGTTCACTGACGTCTTTGACCTTCATGATTATTTCCAGCTGCCTGAAGTTACCGCCCTCACTGCTTTTGATTGGTCAAATCAAACTTTATTTGTGAATCAAAGAGCTCTGCATAAAAACATGATCAAATTTAAACCACCCCCCCCCACACACACATGGACAAACACACGTCGACATGTTGCCGTTAGAGAAGAAAATAAATAAGTAAATAAACATTTACTGCAGTGATGGAGAATAGAAATCTGGCTTTGTACTGAAGTCAGGAAACATTATTTTAGGGGCCCGCCCACACCAGTGAGTGGAATGGGCGGAGTCTGGCAATGTTTTTAAGATGGTAAGATCCTGTCTTTGTTATGTTTTTAATCTGTGGAATAAAATTCAACTCAGAGTCTAAATCCAGGTTTGATACTTTTTTAGTTTCGATAAAACAAACTCTCTCGCTCGTCTTCAGAACCTTTAAAGTCCTTGGAGTTAGCCCCGCCCCAACTCGCCACAACGGAGCCAAAAGTCTTCAACTTGAAATTTCAGATTCGAAATGAAAAATAAAGAGTTAAAAGAGATTGAAAATTAAAAAAAGTTTTGAAATTCAAATTTTAAGTTTTGAAACCCAGAAAACAACATCTGAAGCTGAAAATACTTACGTTCATTTTTGAGGAGCAAAAAGTTTTAGAGTTTTTACTTTTTTGGAGCCAAACACAAAGATTAGTTTCAGTTTGTTTTATTAGGTTTCAAGTATTTACGAGCTGACAGAAATAAGAAACAATTCAGGCTTTTTTCCATTTTTCTTTTTTTTCATGAACGTTTCTTATTTTGTATCTTGGGAGAAGTTAGTCTCAGGTCGTCTCGGCTGGAGGCGTGTCTTTCCCTCTGAACTGCTCGCCTCTCAGAACAGCGGTGGGCGGGACTTTCACATCCCGTTTCTGAGGTTTTTACACGTCGGTGCAGAAAACTCCCCATCCCAAAACAGAACGACGTGTTTCCTCGTTGTTGGTTCTAGCAGACAGCTCCGTTTGGCTCCGCCCACCATATTATCTCTTTATGGTTGATCAAACCTCTCAGAACATTGAGAGGTTCCATTTCTTTCCTCACGCTGATCTCTCAGCTGCGCAGCAGAAATACATACGTGATGGTTCTGTTAATCCTGGACGTTGACTTGTTGACTTGTTTACAGATCTGTCATCAGAACTCGAGGATCATCAAGTCTTTAAAAACCTTCAGATTTATTCAGTTTCTACTTCAGATTACAGATTACATCATGGTTGACATGTTGAAAAAGAAGAACAAAGTATTTCATCAGACGCCGGGACAGACGGTATGTATAGTCTATGGGGGGGGCACTGGGCGGGTCAGAACGGTTTGTTCGGTTTGACAGATTCCTTCCTCTGATCTCTACGTTTCCTCCTCATAAAAACATTCATGAATGCAGACAGAGTCACAAGAACGTCCTCGTGTCCGTCCTCGTGTCCGTCCTCGTGTCCGTCCTCGTGTCCGTCCGCCGGGCGCTTTGCTGCTGCCATCCTTTGAAGCTGAACCAAAACAAAGTCTTCAAACAGCTTCTAGTGTACATTTTTCTATGCGATGTCGAGAGTTTCTGTTCTTTGATTGACGGGAACGTTTTCCTTGAACGGGATCGTTCCAGCAGATTGTTTGTTTTAGCGTCACCGGCGGCGCCTCAGGGGTTAAAGGTGACCCAGACTCCTCCCCCACTGGAGGACCAGCGCCCCCCCGATGGCTGCTGCTGTATCTACATCTCCATCCAGCTGGACTCGTTCATGTCTGTTCACTAAAGAACCTGTGAAGAAAAGGCACCATGTGGACAGAGACCCCGCCCCCTGCTGAACCCTGCCCTCACAGCCAATCACAAAGCTTGATCTTCACGTCCAGCATCGCTGTCGCTGCAGGACGCAGGTCTACCGAGTCCAAGTCGTCCAGCAGGACGTGTGCAGGAAAATGTGGGTTTGAGTCCGGTCTGGTTCTGGTTGGGTTCAGAGTCTGGTTCTGGTTGAGTTCAGAGTCTGGTTCTGGTTGAGTTCAGAGTCTGGATCTGGTTGGGTTCAGAGTCTGGTTCTGGTTGGGTTCAGAGTCTGGATCTGGTTGGGTTCAGAGTCTGGTTCTGGTTGGGTTCAGAGTCTGGATCTGGTTGGGTTCAGAGTCTGGTTCTGGTTGGGTTCAGAGTCTGGTTCTGGTTGGGTTCAGAGTCTGGTTCTGGTTGGGTTCAGAGTCTGGTTCTGTCTCTGCAGCAGAACCGCTCCTTCACAGAACCAACAGGATCCGTTTCCGTCCCATAGGAAAGAATCCAATCCGTCAGAGACGGATCCGGGAGTCCGTCCTCTGGAGCCTCAGAACCTCCAGCGTCCACGAACCTCAATAAGGCCAGACAGACGCTCCACCACGGCGAGCGCCGCGTTCACCAGAAACGGCGTCCGCTCGTGGTCACATGACCCAGTTTGTGGATTAGCCCTTCACAATTAAACGATTATTTCCCTCCAGGAAACTCTGGAGAAACACGAACACAAAACGACCACGAGCACGACAACCTGCACACGTGCACACATGCATGCACACACACACACACACACACACATGCACACGCACACACACACACACGACTGTTCATGCGAACAGAAACTAAAGTGACAGATTTCACCTGAAAATAAACTAAAGTTGACATTCATGAAAACCTGCAGCTTCCTTCATTCTTTATGAACGTGTCAGACGTTCCTCCTGAGGCTCCGCCTCTTTACGTCCCTGATGAACTCTGACCTCTGAAGGGACTGTAATCTGGTTCTGTGGAGGAATCAGACCTTCACCTCCATCTGATTCTGGATCTGGAACTCGTCCGATAGATTTAATGCAAACATGAAATTCAAATAAAAACATAGAAACTGACAGCAGGTTAAACAGATCTGATGAGACTCTCCACAAAGATGATGCCTTCAAATGCAGCCAGAATACTCCGACAGCTCAGTTGAATTTACATCAGCAACAATACACTTTCTTACACACGTGTGCTTCCAGAATTCATATAAAAAAACCTAAATTAGGGTGATTTTAATTTCCTATTTTTTATGAATTTGTTTTGCACAAAGTATTCATCATGAGTTACAAACCAGGAATGACACACACACACATCGAGTGTGTGTTCACGTCTCACCGGATAGTTCAAAGCAGCTGATGAGAAAACTCTGATGACCGATTATTCCAGCAGCATTTAAACGCATCATTAACATCAGTTAAATGTCAAGTCATGTCGACTTGAAGGACATGAAATATTCAGAAAAACCAGATGTAGAACGAAGCTTTAGAGATCTGTCTCCATCTTAACATGGAATTAACAAAGAAACTGAAAATACAAAAACAGTTCATGCCTTTAAAGACATCATTAGAGTGTCATGTATTATTATTATTATTAATATTATAGTTAATGTCGAAACATTCCTTCACAAAACTGTGGTTAGTTAATAACCTTGTAGGTAAATCAGATTAAATGAGGGTTTGTGTGGATAACAATTCATTTAAACGTATTTACGCTTCTATGTTCATTTAATATGCAGGTTGGGCTTAAAATGTTGGTGTAAAAATCATTTTTTCTTGTTTTGATTTAACGATGAACAGATATAATATTTTCTTCTTTTTGTTCCTTTTCATTATCATTTCATTTTAGATCATTTTCTTATTTTTGTTATTTAATTAAATACATTTTAAAAAAGGATTTCATGTCTGAAGAACAAGCAATTTCTGTCATTTTTTGAATTTCATATTTTTTGAACTTCTGCATAAAATACATGACATATAAATCCCTCCTTCTGCACACGTCTGTTTTGTGTCCGTCGTTCCTCCTCTACCTGCAGACCCACGTCGTCCTGGAGTTCATCTGGAGGTCGACCCGGTCCGAGTTCTGCTCTGAAACACAATCCTCGCTCCGGTTCCCGTCTTTTCTTCACACCTGAGCTGATCTGCTGCGTTCAGACGTCAGCAGGAGGTCAGCGGAGGTCAGAGAGGAGCGTGCCGCCCCACATGTCCACGCGTGGCGGAGCGGGGGGGCCTGAGGTCGGCCGAGGTCGGCCGGGTCGCCGAGCGGACGCGGAGGACGTCCCGGAAGCATCTGCTGCTGCGGCGGAGGCGTCCCTGCAGAGCTCAGGCGAGCTCGCCGGACTGAACCGACCGGTTTAAGCCACGCCTCCAAAGGCGCCTTCATCTGAGCGTTCACCTGATGGGAGAACGCTGCTTCTTCTCCAACATGAGCGTGTGAGACAGGAAGAAGACGACCTGCAGATGTACCATCTAAACACTGAGTCAGGACGTAACACACATTTTAGTGACAAAACCTTTTCTGATCGTTTTTCTGAACTCTCAGTTTTTATGCAAGGCCGCTTCCATTCACCGCTTCCATTCACCGCTTCCATTCACCGCGCGCCCCCTCCCGCCGCGGGGCGGGGCGCGCGTGGCGGAGCGCGCGGGGCGGGCGCGCAGGAGGGGCGGAGCGCGCGGGGCAGGGCGGAGCGCGCGGGCGGGGTGGAGCGCGCGGGGCGGGGCGGAGCGCGCGGGGCGGAGCGCGCGGGGTGGAGCGCGCGGGGCGGGGCGGAGCGCGCGGGGCGGAGCGCGCGGGGCGGGGCACGCGGCGCGGAGCGGGCGGGGCGGAGCGCGCGGCATACGTCTCTCCAGACGCGCATTGTTCCGCGACGGTCGACAGGCGCTTCTGCTCGTGTCAAAGTCAAGGCCGGGGCCGGATCCGGCCCTTCAGATCATTTTGTATTATTATCTTGTATAACTGACAGGATATAGTTGATTAAGAGTTAAATCTAGTTTAATTTTTTATATAAAATGACTTACAAGTAAAGAAATTTGAAGGTTTTTCATTTTAACGTTTACTTTATTTTTAAATTATACAATTTTGACAGAATATATTTTATGGTGGGAAACATATAAAGTTATTAAAGGTTTAAGTAATTCTGCAATAATATTCCTGTGAGATTTATTCATAAAAAATAACATTTTAAAGTTTGAACGATTTAGTTTTCAGACGTGTTCACGTCTCTCATGTTTTGGACTTTGATCTTGAGTTTGAAGCTCAGATTTAGATTCTAAAACATTTATTGTAAAAGAATCTGTTATATTTTGAAAATAAACCAGATTTTCTCGTGTCTTTTGATCGCTCGCGGCAAACCGATCCGCTGCACGGCGCCAGCCTTCTGCGTAGGACCGCGGCGCTCTACGCCTGGCGTGAACAACGCCGGGTTAACGAGGGCGCCGAATGGAAGCGACCATTAGGAGATGCTAAAGCCGGCGAGACGCCACCGCACAACCATCGACATCACCGTCGGGGTCCTGCCCGGCTGTGCTGCAGCGTCCTGCCTGTCTGAGCTTCAACCATCACAAAGGGAGACGGTCCAGGAGGCGGATCGGACGGCGCCGACCAGCCGCCACATTCCACGTGTCTTTGGTTTTCCTGCATGTAGATACAGATCACGTGACTCCGTGTTTCTTCCGTGTCGTCTGGTGTTCTCATGTTAGCATGACAGACTCGAGAACCAGCAGAACTGCACAGACGGGTTTGGAGTCCGTTCTCTTCAGGGGCGGAGCTTCGAGGCTTGATCCTCCCGTTAGTGTTTCTCTGACATGAATGAGACCCCCCCCCCATGCGTGTGCAACCAGAGCACGCCGTCATCGGCAAAGGGAAAGATTCCCGGCATCAGAGAGCCGACAGACGGACACGATCCGGGAATCTTCCCCGTCCAGAGATCTATAAATTCATCACAGACTCAGACCTGACGGTGACGGGAGAGCAGAAGACGAAGGTCCGTCTGCACGAGACGGACGGGTCGGTTCTGCTGAACGGTTCTGTTTCTGGAAGCCATGAAGACGCTGCAGAGAAACGGATCCCTGCTGGGATCCTGACGGCGAGGAGCTGTCGAGCGGCGAGGAGCGACCAGTGGCTCCGGTCCGTCTTTGTATCCTCCATGAATGCATGCAGAGACTGTTTTCAGCATCACCAGTTTCCACGCAGCTGCAGGGTCGTGATCGGTGGCGAGGGCGGGGCCGCCACGCTCGAATGCGTCCCTGATCAAGCGGTTTGTTGTGTTACGGAGCAACTGCTCCTCCGCGTCCTGCTCGCGACGCCGTCCGGGACCTCGCGGCGAGGTGATCCGGCCTTCAGATGGACACGGCCGTCACCCCCCCGCTGCTGCAGGACCCCCTCTCCAGGTCCTCCATGATCAGGTCCTGCGGCGCCCCCGGGCGCGGCCTCCTGGAGGGCTTCCTCTCCAGGCTGTTCATGGAGACGGGCTCCACGGTGGTCTGCAGCGGGTTGGCCGGCAGCACCGAGTTGCCCTGCAGCCGCTGCGAGTAGTTCCGGCGGCGGCGGCGGCCGTCCGCCGCGCACAGGCTGAACTTGAAGACGGCCTGGAAGCCGCGGCGGAAGTTCTCGTTGAAGAAGCCGTAGATGATGGGGTTGACGCTGCTGTTGAAGAAGGCCAGCCAGTGGGCGAAGGGGTAGACGTAGATGTTGATGAGGCGGTACTGCTGCTCCGTCAGGCGCGCGTAGTCGCTCAGCATCATCAGCGTCCACAGCGGCAGCCACGACAGGATGAAGAGCAGCGCCACGATCAGCAGCATCTTCACCACGCGCCGCTTCTTCTTGGACACGCCGTGCCGGTTCTCCTGGCCCGGCTTGCCCCCCGTCGGGACGGTGGTTTTGAAAAGCGTGATGCCGATGCGGGCGTACATGATGACGATGAGGGAGAGGGGCGCCAGGTAGATGTTGGCGAAGAGGACGGTGGTGTAGATCTTCCTCATCTCCTGGTTGGGCCAGTTCTCCCGGCACCAGTAGAACGGGCTGCTCTCGTTGCGGTGGCCCAGCAGCACTCGCACCGTGTGCTCCTTGGTCACCTGCAGCATCACGCCGGACGGACACATGATGGACACGGCCAGGACCCAGATGATGACGATGATGGCGGTGGCCGTGGAGATGGTCAGCTTCTGCTTGAAGGGGTAGACGATGCAGCGGAACCTGCAGACGGACAGGAGACACAAAGATCACACCAGCTGCAGAGGGGTGTAGCGGTCAGCACGCTGGCCTCACTGTGAGGAGGTTCAAGTCTGTGGGGGTTTCTGCAGATACGTTCATTGGTGTCTCTACACTGAACCCAGGTCCTGAAACCAACAGGTGACCTGATCAAGGTGAACCCCGCCCACATCCAACAGTGGGAAAGGCTCCAGCAACCGCTCAACCCTGAAAGCTGGTTCTGAAAATGGATGGATGGATGAAATATTTGCATTCATGGATTCTATCCTCATATATATATCTATATATATATATATATATATCTATATATATATCTATATATATGTGGGCTGAGAGTCTCTTGTGTTTGGCAGATTTTACTGTCACAACAGGGGTTTATTGAGTATAAACCTCTGTTGTATTTCATGCTGAACTTTATTTATATTGATTATATTGATCAAGACATCTGATCGCTCACTCTGATGCCCCGTCACCCTCTAACCAATGACCCTACAAGTCTATGGTGCGGTTAAAATTGGCGGAGAGGGCGCTGAGAAGACATCTGCTGGCAGTGATGTCCAAGCACCCCCCCACCAAGGGTCCTACATGTCTAAGGTGCAAATAAAACCAAGGGGAGGGCAAATCCATGCAGCGGCCACAGGAGAGGGGCAACTGGCAAGTAGTCCACCCCACACAGTACACTGAAAAACAATCCCCCCCTTCACCCTAATGAATGTTTATATGAGAAAGGGGATAGGTTGGGGGGCAGTTGGCAGGCTGACCCCCGATGGTGGACAGCCGTGCCCCCGCCCCCGCGTTGGGTCAAAGTTCCCCCAGCCAGGGACCCCACTCCCGAGAGCCGACCTCCCCCCCAGGCCCCGCACTCCCCACAAGGAGGGAGGAGCCAAGAAGAATCCAGTCCCAAGTACGAATCCGAGCCCCCGCCCCCAAGCGCCTCTTCTGTGCGTGCACTGGCCAGACACTAACGGGACCGTGGCGGCCAGACCAGCCACGGCCCCCACCAATTTCTCGGTGGAGAACTCAACGAGCCAGACCCCAGGCCCCGTACCTAATGGGACGCCCGCCCCCCACGGAAAGCCCCTCCCCAGATGGGCCAGACCCCCGCCAAGACCCCGCCGCAAAGGCGAGCACCCCCCAGAGCAACGGTGGGCCCCAAGGGCCCCACGCCAGCCCCCCAGTGCAAGAAGAGGACCACCCCTCAAACCAAGCCAGACCCCCACCCTACTGCGCACCTCATACCACCTACACCCAGGCTTGGGAGGTCACACGGCGCCCCCGCCCACCCCCATCCAGACGCCAGGACGTCTCGGCAGATAATCAAGGTGCAGCGAAAACCCGAGCACCCCCCCCTAAATCATGGACTCAGCAATGGGAGACCAGAGAGACCGAATTCTTTCCAAGTTACTTGAACTTTTAGCTGATGTTTTTTCCAAGCTGATATGATCAAAGAGCAGATTCCTGTATTGATTAACGTTGATATTTTTCTTGCTTTTCCAATTTAATAGAATCGTTTTTTCTATGAAGATTACAGATACTAATCCTCCCTCTGTATCGATGGCACTCATGTCACCAAGCACACAAAGTGACGGTGAAGCTGTGATTGAAACATTTATCCAGACTGATAGATCAGCACAGACCTGCTGCCAGAGAGCCTGGACAGGTGTGCAGAACCACAGTGCATGCATGAAGCTGTCAGGTGAGTTACTATCACAGAATCACAAATGTCTGAGCTTCTGAGACCCATCTTGAACATCCTCTGTCCAGTAAAATAAATTCTATGGAGGGTTTTGAATTGGATTAATTGTAAGTTTGGACTTTTAGTCAGTTTAAAGGTGTTAAGACACATTTCTGTCCAGAAGCTTTGATCTGTGTTTCTGCTCAGGTCTGCATCCCATTTAGTTATTGGAATTGAAAAATTATTATCTAGGTTACATAAGAGTTTGTATATTTTATATAACATTTTTTTGTTTATAAGGATGTCTGGGTTGTTCCAGATGGGTGTCATTTTACACGGTACGACTGAGGACTTTGACGCTTTGAGAAAATCCCACCAGGCTGTTAAGGTGGAATCCCACCAGGCTGTTAAGGTGGAATCCCACCAGGCTGTTAAGGTGGTATTTATATTAATACTCTGGAAACTATCGTGTTTTTTTATTGTTTGGCTGATAAATGGTAGATCTGACAGGTTGATCTTTCCACATAACTCCTGTTCTAAGTCCATCCATGAGTTGGATTCTGGATTATTATTTAACCATTTTAAGATGTATTGTAATCTGTTGGCAATAAAATAATTGAAGTTTGGTCGTTCTAAACCTCCACATCTTTTTGCAGATTTTAAAGTTTTAAGTCTGATTCTAGCTGGTTTATTATTCCATAGAAAACTGGACATGAGTCTAAACCATTTTAGTGGAGGTTGTGTGGGAATCATTGAGAGCAGATAATTAATTTTTGGCAAGATGTTCATTTTTATTGTGGCAACTTTGCCCCTGAGGGAGGGGGTCAGGTTGACCCAGCTGCCCCTCATATATTTTTTATGACTCCATTTTTCAATCATGTCTTCATTTTTATAGTAAATATTTTTTCCAAAGATCAGATTTTGTTTTCTCGCCGCCTTTTAAAGTAACACCCCCCCAAAAAAAAGACTTCCTGTCTCTGACTGAACAGATCGTTTCCTCTCAGGATCCAGAGCGGTTCTGACTTCCTGTCATCGCAGCAGAGATCCTCTGTGGACACGAGCTCTGACGGCGAGTCATCAGAGCTCGCTGAGAGATGGAGGGCAGCGGCGGCCGCGCCTGCAGCGGCGGTCTGCAGCCGCCATCAGACTTTCCCGCCGTGAGGTCCGTCAGCTGATATCCATAGAGCCCGCCCACATCGGCGCGAGCAGCAAAGGAGCATCAAAGCCCCAGAGCGGCGGCCGGCGTGCTGCGTGACTTTTGATGGACAGCAGCAGCAGGAGGGAAGAATCACAACCACAAATACAAAGAAGCAAAATCCTGAAGATATTAAGATAAAAATATGAAAGTTTTCTCCAGAAATCTCATTCATGAACACAGAAACCAAAACCATGTTGAATATTCAACTTGAGTTTTATAAATGTGTGTTTTTACTTTGACTGTTTGTCAGGAAATGGTGGAGGGGGAGGAGCCAAATGAAAGATTTACTACATAAACCATGAGAGGAGAACCAGTGATGTAACAAAAACAAGAGATGACCTGAAAACCAGAGACTTAAATCCACAGAGGTTGATTCATGAGATGAAGACACCTGTGGATGATTAACCTGAACATGATGAGACTGACAGGAGAGCAGAACCTGACAAAATCTGAGCATAAAATCCTTCAGTAAAACCTCATTTTAACTGAATATTAGATCATCTGATGACTAACAGAATCTTTATGCATATTTAAGAATCATCGGAGGATATTTGCATCATATTTTCATGACGTGAACTTTCATATGTCAGAATTTTACAGGAATTACCATCAAAAAATGAGAAAAGTTGCATAACCTGCAATAATGCTTTGTGCTAAATCTGGTGAAGATATTTACACTAATATCTGAAGGGATTTGCTAAAAATGCAAACTTTACTGAAAGACTTTTTTTAAAGAACTTTGAGAGAGCGCTGAAATCGTTTTATCAGTAAATTAGATTAAAATCCTCAATACATTACAACTTTAAAATGAGCTAAACTCTAAAGTAGCCCAAAAAACCTCAGTAGATACCAAATTAGCCTAGCACATTGCTAAGATATTAGCTCAATTGCAAAATAGCCTAAAAATCCTCAGTAAAATCAGTCGACGACGTTAGCATGCTGCTAAAATATTAGCTAAACTCAAAAGTAGCCTAACAAACCTCAGTAAATCACAAATTAGCCAAAAAACGATAGCCTGTTGCTAAAATGTAAGATAACATTAGCATACAAAATGACCAAAATGAGCTAGCATAATGCTAACATGACTGCTAATTTACTGTCAGAACTCTGGATAACCTGCCGTTAAACTCAAACCTGTCCAAACCCAATCCTCTTTTCCTGATCAGAACCTCTGGATATTCCGTCATGACCCGTGAACACATCTGCATCATCTGCATAAATACGATTGAAGGTGAAGTCCAGATGTTTTGAGGTGAACGACCACGTACCTGTCGACGGCGATGGCCACCAGCGTGAAGACGGACGCAGACACGGAGATCCCCTGAACCATGCCACTCAGCTTACAGACCAGACTGCCAAACGGCCATCCTGCCGGAGACGAGAGGACACGGATATACAGACAAACTCCTGATTGGATGGGACGATTCGATGGTTTTTAACCCAGTGCAGCAGCTAAAGATCCTCAGGTCCCCGTCAATACCTGAGCTTTAGCTATTTCTGGAGGTGTGTCTCCCCCTCCCCCACTCTGACTGCGACCCATCAGTCCTGCAGACTCTCCTGCGCAGTTGCAGACTCTCCTGCGCAGTTGCAGACTCTCCTGCGCAGTTGCAGACTCTTCTGCGCAGTTGCAGACTCTCCTGCGCAGTTGCAGACTCTTCTGCGCAGTTGCAGACTCTCTGCGCAGTTGCAGACTCTCCTGCGCAGTTTGCAGACTCTCCTGCGCAGTTGCAGACTCTTCTGCGCAGTTGCAGACTCTCCTGCGCAGTTGCAGACTCTCCTGCGCAGTTGCAGACTCTCCTGCGCAGTTGCAGACTCTCCTGCGCAGTTGCAGACTCTCCTGCGCAGTTACAGACTCTCCTGCGCAGTTGCAGACTCTCCTGCGCAGTTGCAGACTCCTCTGCGCAGTTGCAGACTCTCCTGCGCAGTTGCAGACTCTCCTGCGCAGTTGCAGACTCTCCTGCGCAGTTGCAGACCTCTCCTGCGCAGTTACAGACTCTCCTGCGCAGTTGCAGACTCTCCTGCGCAGTTGCAGACTCTTCTGCGCAGTTACAGACTCTCCTGCGCAGTTGCAGACTCTCCTGCGCAGTTGCAGCGTTTGGATGAGCATCTTCTTCGATGGACGGCGTGCTTTCCGCTCCAGCTGGTCGAGCTTCTGCGTCACACCGACAGTTTTTCTGCCTCCTGGCCGCCGCGTCGGTGATGAGCCTCTCTGAAAAGCGCCGTGTGACTCAGCTTGACCCCTCCCCCCGGATCCCGCTCGCTGTTGGCTCCACTTTGCAGAGATGTGAGAAACGCTCTGGCCTCTGGCGAGGTTTTCCTGCAGCCGTGTCTGCTCTGCAGGCAGGAGACGCCGCGCGTTCGCTGCGTCTGCTTTCATCCTGAGACGTTTCTGAGTGATTTTTCGGCTCTTTTATCCCTCAAGAACCGATGAAGGTTATCATGTCCAAACGTTTCCTCTGAAGGACGACTAAAATGATGAAAACGTTGGAGGAGAAGAGCAGCTTCAGTTTATTATGGTCATGTGGAAACCGCTTCAGGGAAAACTCAGGTGAATTTCAAAAGCCTTTTTTTTTTATGTATGTCTAGTTTTCACATTTCAAAGGTTTTTTCAGTTACAAAGTCTATTTTTCAAGATTCCAATCAGTTTTTTGTTCATTTTAAGCCAGGGTTGGGCAAACTACGGCCCGGGGGCCACATGCGGCCCCTTAAGCTACTTAATGTGGCCCTCCAAATTAAAATACATTGAATCAAAAATCCTAATTATTGTTTTATTTTCATTGTATTTCTGGTTTCTTCTCATGAATAGTGTTGTTTCTCTGACGTTCGTGTGTGTTCCTTTCTGAGTCAGATGGTGATTTTTCTGATTTCTTTGAGTTTGCATTTTCCTCTGAAGAACATCAACCCAAAATGAGAACAAAAATCAAAATTTAGAAATTAAAACTCCCATTTTCTGTTTTTAAATGAATATATGTGAATTTAATCCAAATTAAAGCATGTTTTTCTCTAAATTCCATATTATTTTTTTAGTTTATGAGGTTGATTATCAAATCTCTCCTTCCATCTGCTCCTTGTCCGGCCCTCATGCCAAATTTTAGAACCCTTTCTGGCCCACAAATCAAAAGGTTTGCCCACCCCTGCTTTAAGCTGATCCTGATTTGATCCAGATCTCAGTGACACATGTCATAATGATGTCATAATGATGTCATAATGAGAAGATATCCGGCTGAAATAAATGGGCAGAGCCTCAGAAAGCGGATAGCACAGGTAAAGGTCACATCCAGCAGTAAATCCGGATCAGCACATGTATGTTCATATGACTCGTTTGATGTTCAGGTGAAGCCGGTTCCACAGCGTTTGCTCTGACTGCAGGACGTTCAGACACCGGAGGAACCAAAGCTAAAGGTTTTCTCTCCGGGATCCATCCTAACTCCAGGATTATGGAGCTAAATTAGGACCAAAAATGTTTGAAACTCAAATAAACAAATTAGGGTTTGGCCAAAAACGAGTCGAAAACTCTGAAGAGTTTCTAAGATCAAACTGATTATTTTGTAGGTTTTAAAACTCAAAACTTCAGTTTCAAAACTTTTAGCCCCGTTGTGATGCATTGGGGCGGGGCTTACACCAAGGACCAATCAAAATCCACGAGGGTGGTATCTTCCGTCTGTGTTCAGTCGGTCCTATCATAGTCTGAAGACGTCCTGAAGTACTGAAGTTTTTTAGGCTAATTTGGAGTTTAGCTAATATTTCAGCGGGCTTTCAGCTTCAGCATCTTCAGCAGGTAAATTCAGCTTCCAGCATTCACAGCAGCATCATTATCCAGTTCATAACTATGTTCAAAAACGACGTTTTTATAGTTTCAAGATGTAGTTTTCGAGTGTTCAACAAACATTTATCTGTTCGTCCCGCGACCTCAGGTGAGTTTTGGATTTTGTTTGACACTCCTGGTGATCAGGACCCGGTTCTTGACCCGGTTCCTCCGTTCACTGAGTTCCTCTGAGGAAGACACAGCAGTGAAGGTGAATCCTTCTAGAGAAGATCTCAGCATCATGAAATGCTCACCAAATGAATTGAACTTTAGTGATTTATCTGTCAGTGTTTAGTCTTCTTTGGAGGATTTGAGGCAGATTTCAGTTATTTCCAGGATCAGGTTTTGATGGTTTTTTGATCATTCAGAGATGTAGAAATCAGCTTTGACCTTTTTAAAGGTGGAGCTGCTTTTCTTCTGAAGAGGTCAGAGTCAGGCGTAACATCTCTCTCTGGTCACCAAGTTCTGGACTTCAGGAATGCTCGTCATTGAAGAGAGGGATCAGTCATGCATGAGAGCTTCTACAGGAGGTTGAAGTTTAGGACATCTGCCGTTATTTTAGAATGCCAAAGATTTTCTGACATTTAAATTGTTTTGGCCAAACAGCAATATTCCCAATTCCAAAATGGTCACTTTGATCAGTATATTTGATCCTCGCCTCACCTGAGGGGGCGTTTCCCGCCGCCGGCCCGGCAGAGAACGCTCTCCTCAGCACCTCGTGGAGGGAACCAGGAATCAGTCCAGACTTTAAGATCTTTCTATTGTAATTCCTCTAAACATTGACGGCTGGGTAACTTCTCCTAAGTTTGTTCTTCTTCTGTGGTTTCTTCTTCATATGTTGGGCGCTCGCTTTCCCTCTCCCCTTCCTGTTTTCCTGTCCGGGGGGAGAGGTGGGTGTCCTGTATCTGAATCCTCATTTCATCTCAGTGATCCTGTTATTATTTGAATTCTGATCCTGAAAAATCCAAAAGCTTGATGTTAGGATTGGCTGATCTCCCTCCACCCGTCACTCATCTGGGAGCTGATCCGGGAAGTAACACCGGGATTTCTGATCTGCAATAAATGGAGGTGGTCTCCGAGGATGCTGCTCATGTATTCCCATAAACACAGAATGGATCCGGTCACATTTACATGGAAAGCTCCAGGTTCTGAGGGGAACATCAGCGCATGCTGCAGAACGGTTCTGTTCAAGCTGCAGATCCTCAGAGAAGTCCGACTAACTGGGATAAAGATCCGGATCGGAGTCTGCAGGAGATGGAGAGCAGCAGCTTTGTAGGGAAAAAGAGATAACCCAGAAGTGAACTTTCCACTACTTGGGCCAAAAATGTGTGTATGTTCCAGAAATTGAGGTCGGAGGAGATGCCAGGTCATCATGACATTTCTCGGTTACAGTGTCCGGCCAAGCGTCCAAGATAAATGGTTTAACAAGGGTTTCCAGGAAAGAGAAGACAGAAAACAGTGGTGGTGTTAGATCGCCTGATGTTGACTTAAGACCCGTGGATATGGTTGTGTAAGACCAATGAAGGCGATGTGTGTGCTCTGTCACGTACTCTTGTGTATAAATAGGAGAAAGACAGAAGTTCGGGGGTTTTTTTCGTAACAGAATCTGACTGATTACGCTGAAATGTTCTCTGTCCTTATTCGCGAATAAAACAGACCTTTTGAGCACTCGGCAGAAGTCCAGACTTTCATTTTGCTTCGACTCATTTTTTCCTCAACAGCTTCATCTACAGCTAATAAAGCCTTTAGAGGTCAAAGTTCATCTGCTTTCATCTGACCAGCGACCTCCATGATGTCCACGTCTGACCTCAGTGGCTGTGAACATCTGCTGCTGTGATCCTGATGAGGAGACCACAGGATGATCAGACCTGCAGGCATAGGTCAGTACAGTCTGGCCACGCCCCCTGCTGCGTCGGCTCATTCCTGAAGTTTCTTCTTCTGCTTCAAATAGAGATGAAATCATTAGACGTTCCTGTTTTCACGTCTCCAGAATGAAGTTGGATCTGATTCCCCGTCACAGACTCCATCTCCCATGATGCCGTGGGAGGAACCCGGAGGTCTGTGGAGGTCAGCTCCGACATGAACGTCTGCTGCTGCATCTGCTGCTGCATCTGCTGCCACACATTCAATTAGTCTGGAATCGTTCTAACGGGATGAGCCGGTGCTTCCCAGCTGGAAGCCGTCCGGCATGTTTCAGGATTACGTCGTGACAGCCGGGATGGAATCCCACGGATTTCCTGAAAACGTGTTTGCTGTTAAACTCCGAATGTGATGAAGAGGCTTTGGAGGCAAATGACGCCGCTGAGCCCGATTCAGATGGTACCGGTCATGAAAGAACCTCATGTCTGGTTCTGTGTGGTTCTGTCTGGTTCTGTGTGGTTCTGTGTGAGTGACGGTTCTGTTTGGTTCTGTCTGGTTCTGTGTGGTTCTGTCTGGTTCTGTGTGGTTCTGTCTGGTTCTGTGTGAGTGACGGTTCTGTTTGGTTCTGTCTGGTTCTGTGTGGTTCTGTCTGGTTCTGTTTGGTTCTGTCTGGTTATGTGTGAGTGCTGGTTCTGTGTGGTTCTGTCTGGTTCTGTGTGGTTCTGTGTGAGTGACGGTTCTGTTTGTTTCTGTCTGGTTCTGTGTGGTTCTGTTTGGTTCTGTGTGAGTGAAGGTTCTGTTTGGTTCTGTGTGGTTCTGTGTGAGTGACGGTTCTGTGTGGTTATGTGTGAGTGCTGGTTCTGTTTGGTTCTGTCTGGTTCTGTTTGAGAGCTGTTTCTGTCTGGTTCTGTGTGGTTCTGTGTGAGTGACGGTTCTGTTTGGTTCTGTCTGGTTCTGTTTGGTTCTGTGTGGTTCTGTGTGGTTCTGTTTGAGAGCTGGTTCTGTCTGGTTCTGTTTGGTTCTGTGCGAGTGACGGTTCTGTTTGGTTCTGTCTGGTTCTGTTTGGTTCTGTTTGGTTCTGTCTGGTTCTGTTTGAGAGCTGGTTCTTTCTGGTTCTGTGTGGTTCTGTGTGAGTGAAGGTTCTGTTTGGTTCTGTCTGGTTCTGTTTGGTTCTGTGTGAGTGACGGTTCTGTTTGGTTCTGCCTGGTTCTGTGTGGTTCTGTGTGGTTCTGTCTGGTTCTGTGTGGTTCTGTGTGAGAATCGGTTCTGTTTGGTTCTGTGTGAGTGACGGTTCTGTTTGGTTCTGTTTGGTTCTGTGTGAGTGACGGTTCTGTGTGGTTCTGTGTGAGTGCTGGTTCTGTTTGGTTCTGTCTGGTTCTGTTTGAGAGCAGGTTCTGTCTGGTTCTGTGTGGTTCTGTGTGAGAGTCAGTTCTGTTTGGTTCTGTGTGAGTGACGGTTCTGTTTGGTTCTGTTTGGTTCTGTGTGAGTGACGGTTCTGTGTGGTTCTGTGTGAGTGCTGGTTCTGTTTGGTTCTGTTTGAGAGCTGGTTGTCTGGTTCTGTGTGAGTGACGGTTCTGTTTGGTTCTGTGTGGTTCTGTTTGGTTCTGTGTGGTTCTGTTTGGTTCTGTGTGGTTCTGTTTGGTTCTGTCTGGTTCTGTGTGGTTCTGTGTGAGAGTCGGTTCTGTTTGGTTCTGTCTGGTCCTGTGTGAGTGCTGGTTCTGTCTGGTTCTGTGTGGTTCTGTTTGGTTCTGTGTGGTTCTGTTTGGTTCTGTGTGGTTCTGTTTGGTTCTGTTTGAGAGCTGGTTCTGTCTGGTTCTGTGTGGTTCTGTGTGAGAGTCGGTTCTGTTTAGTTCTGTCTGGTTCTGTGTGAGTGCTGGTTCTGTTTGGTTCTGTGTGGTTCTGTTCGGTTCTGTTTGGTTCTGTCTGGTTCTGTGTGAGTGCTGGTTCTTTCTGGTTCTGTGTGGTTCTGTGTGGTTCTGTGTGGTTTCTGTTTGGTTCTGTGTGGTTCTGTTTGGTTCTGTCTGGTTCTGTGTGGTTCTGTGTGAGAGTCGGTTCTGTTGGTTCTGTGTGGTTCTGTGTGAGTGCTGGTTCTGTCTGGTTCTGTGTGGTTCTGTGTGGTTCTGTGTGGTTTCTGTGTGGTTCTGTGTGGTTCTGTGTGGTTCTGTTTGGTTCTGTGTGGTTCTGTGTGGTTTCTGTTTGGTTCTGTGTGGTTCTGTCTGGTTCTGTCTGGTTCTGTTTGGTTCTGTGTGGTTCTGTTTTGTTCTGTGTGGTTCTGTGTGGTTCTGTTTGGTTCTGTGTGGTTCTGTTTGGTTCTGTCTGGTTCTGTGTGATTCTGTGCGGTTCTGTGTGGTTCTGTTTGGTTCTGTGTGGTTCTGTTTGGTTCTGTCTGGTTCTGTGTGGTTCTGTGTGAGAGTCGGTTCTGTTTGGTTCTGTCTGGTTCTGTGTGAGTGCTGGTTCTGTCTGGTTCTGTGTGGTTCTGTTTGGTTCTGTGTGGTCATGTTTGGTTCTGTGTGGTTCTGTGTGAGTGACGGTTCTGTGTGGTTCTGTGTGAGTGTTGGTTCTGTTTGGTTCTGTTTGAGAGCTGGTTCTGTCTGGTTCTGTGTGGTTCTGTGTGAGTGACGGTTCTGTTTGGTTCTGTCTGGTTCTGTTTGGTTCTGTGTGGTTCTGTGTGGTTCTGTTTGGTTCTGTGTGTTCTGTGGTTCTGTCTGGTTCTGTGTGGTTCTGTGTGAGAGTCGGTTCTGTTTGGTTCTGTCTGGTTCTGTGTGGTTCTGTTTGGTTCTGTGTGGTTCTGTGTGGTTCTGTTTGGTTCTGTTTGAGAGCTGGTTCTGTTTGGTTCTGTGTGGTTCTGTGTGAGTGCTGGTTCTTTCTGGTTCTGTGTGTTCTGTGTGGTTCTGTGTGGTTTCTGTTTGGTTCTGTGTGGTTCTGTTTGGTTCTGTCTGGTTCTGTGTGGTTCTGTGTGAGAGTCGGTTCTGTTTGGTTCTGTCTGGTTCTGTGTGAGTGCTGGTTCTGTCTGGTTCTGTGTGGTTCTGTGTGGTTTCTGTGTGGTTCTGTGTGGTTCTGTGTGGTTCTGTTTGGTTCTGTGTGGTTTCTGTTTGGTTCTGTCTGGTTCTGTTTGGTTCTGTGTGGTTCTGTGTGGTTCTGTGTGGTTTCTGTCTGGTTCTGTGTGGTTCTGTTTGGTTCTGTGTGGTTCTGTGTGATTCTGTGCGGTTCTGTTTGGTTCTGTGTCGTTCTGTGTGGTTCTGTGTGGTTCTGTGTGGTTCTGTGTGGTTCTGTTTGGTTCTGTTTGAGAGCTGGTTCTGTTTGGTTCTGTGTGGTTCTGTGTGAGTGCTGGTTCTTTCTGGTTCTGTGTGGTTCTGTGTGGTTCTGTGTGGTTTCTGTTTGGTTCTGTGTGGTTCTGTTTGGTTCTGTCTGGTTCTGTGTGGTTCTGTGTGAGAGTCGGTTCTGTTTGGTTCTGTCTGGTTCTGTGTGAGTGCTGGTTCTGTCTGGTTCTGTGTGGTTCTGTGTGGTTCTGTGTGGTTTCTGTGTGGTTCTGTGTGGTTCTGTGTGGTTCTGTTTGGTTCTGTGTGGTTCTGTGTGGTTTCTGTTTGGTTCTGTGTGGTTCTGTCTGGTTCTGTTTGGTTCTGTGTGGTTCTGTGTGGTTCTGTGTGGTTTCTGTCTGGTTCTGTGTGTTCTGTTTGGTTCTGTGTGGTTCTGTGTGATTCTGTGCGGTTCTGTTTTGGTTCTGTGTCGTTCTGTGTGGTTCTGTGTGGTTCTGTGTGGTTCTGTGAGGTTCTGTCTGGTTCTGTTTGGTTCTGTCTGGTTCTGTCTGGTTCTGTCTGGTTCTGTTTGCTTCTGTTTGAGAGCTGGTTCTGTGTGGTTCTGTGTGGGTTCTGTGTGGTTCTGTCTGGTTCTGTTTGGTTCTGTGTGGTTCTGTGTGGTTCTGTGTGGTTCTGTCTGGTTCTGTTTGGTTCTGTGTGGTTCTGTGTGATTCTGTGCGGTTCTGTTTGGTTCTGTGTCGTTCTGTGTGGTTCTGTGTGGTTCTGTGAGGTTCTGTCTGGTTCTGTTTGGTTCCTGCTGGTTCTGTCTGGTTCTGTGTGGTTCTGTTTGCTTCTGTTTGAGAGCTGGTTCTGTGTGGTTCTGTGTGAGTGACGGTTCTGTATAGTTCTGTCTGGTTCTGTGTGGTTCTGTGAAGGACATTGGATTAGTCCGGTCCAAAGATCACCTGTAAACAGAGCGGCGGCGCCCGCCGACGCTCGCCAGGCTCCAGCGTGTCGCCGTCAGCCTCCGACTAATCAGACATTTGGGTTTCAGAAGAGGACGAGTGGGAGGAGATCTGAGCTCGCCCCCCCAACAACAGTTCCTGCTCACGTGGCCTCAGAGGGCGGAGCCTGCCGTACCTGTGATGATGTTGTCCAGCAGGGTGGTGGGCATGCAGAAGATCCCCACCAGCAGGTCGCTCACGGCCAGGTTCAGGATGAACAGGTTGGTGACGGTCCACATGTTCCTGCTCCTCAGCACGATGAAGCACACCACTCCGTTTCCCAGCATGCACACCAGGAAGATCAGCAGGTAGGAGACGATGAAGATGGCCGCCGTGGACGGCTGGTGCAGGTAGAACCCCACGTAGGTGATGTTGGGCGGTCGCCCGCGCTCCGTGGAGGAGTTGGAGAAGGTCCAGGTGTCGTACAGTTCAGTCAGGTTGTTCTCCAGGCTGTCGTTCATTTTAGACCTGCGGGAAACGTCACCATGGTTACTACACTACAATACCCACAATGCCCAGGGGCGGAGCCTGCTCATTAGGTTGACAGGAATCTAAAGAGAGGAAAAAGAACAAATGGTCAGAAGTTCTGTCTCAGAAGAAGAAGATCTTCTAAAGGAAATTCTCCCAGTCAGACGTCTCACCAGGATTTATGTCTTAAAATAAGAATTCTTTCTTTGGACATTTCCTCCATTAGCAGATTCTTTTCTTTTTAAGAGAATTTCTCATTTTTCTGCCGTTTCTTTTTCTTGGGTGAAGATTAGATCTTTGTGATGATCTTCTTCATCAGCTGAGGCGTCGCCGCTGACGCTCAGACACTGAAACCTTCACCCTACTGGAGCTCCTCAGCTCTTCACGCCATCATTCCAGGTGAACGCGCTCAGAGGACCGCATCCTCAGGCCCCAGGCGGTTTAACACAGCGCCTCCTACAGGGTGGAGTTTGTTCTGATATTTTCTGGAGACTTTACGAGACGCATGGCACACGAGAGTAGAACAAGTACGAGTTAAAACTGATCTAAGCACTGCTAAAGGATGAACAATTTGGTAATTTATCACATGAATCTGAAATATAAAAAGTAAAATAACCAATTAATTTCTGTTTTTTGCAGAAACATAAACAGTGATGTTTATATGTAGCTTAACTTTTATCCAAATCAATGTTTGTGCAAAAATAAATTGTGTCATTATAACCCAAATATAGTCGACATGTATTATTAAACAGGGGAAAACAAAATGTTTACTGAGCAAAGTCTGTTCAGAACTTATTTACTCTTTACTTTACATTTTACTTATGTATCTTCTCTTCCAGATGGATTCAATAATTCAAAACATGTGTTGAATACTTTGTTCTGCAAAATATTTCCAACTGACAAGATTATAAAAGGTTCAAATGATCAAACTCTCCAACTCTCCAAATGAATGGCAACTGTTACAAAACATTTCTATGAGCAAAATATTTATTTTAGTAAAGTAGATACATTTGACAGATTGGTATAGAATTGAAAAAAACAGAGATACTCCCCAAGTAGAAAGTATTTTTTAATCTCGTATAATTTGAAAAATTGTTCTAATACATTTCTCCTTTCCAATTTACAGCTGTGTACAGAAAATATCTGTTAGGTGGTTACAAGTATTGTTTGTCTTTTTAAACCTAATGTAATGCCTAATAAATGTAAGTTCTATTTAATGTAACTCCTAATTAAAGTTTTTCTTCCCAGCTCAGCAGATCCTGTTTAATTTTTCAAATGTTTTGGGTTTGGTTTTTATTTGATTTTCTGGCACGTTTTAATTTATTATATTCCATTTTTATTCATTACAAAATACATGTGTTTTTCATTGAGAATGTGTTAAATTAGTGCAACATAATAAGAACAAAATGTAAAGACGAATTTATATTAAGATCCAAATATTCTCAACTTCTGATCATTTTTAGGTGGTTGGAAAACCCCAGAGTCAACTCTCTATCAGCAGTTAGATAAAACAATAAACAGAAATCAGTTTGATTCTCCAGCTAAATGTTCTATATGTACTGAATTATATTTCCACTGAAAAACCCTGGTGCCTAAAGGGTTAAAATAAATCTATGATTCATCAGTAAGAAAAATATTAGAAATATTCAGTCAACATTTGTAACATTTACTAAAAAAAATAATGATAAGACAAACGGCACCCAGCAGCAAGGAGGCGCTGTCTCAAAAACCGAGTCCTTAAATCGTCCTGAGAGTGCTGTTAGTCCTCCAGTCAGTAGGGGCGCTGTCTCAAAAAGACCTGGGTCCTGAGAACGCGGTCCTGAGAGCGTGATCCTGAGAACGCTGTTGAGTCTCCAGTTCTGCAGGTTTATAATACTGGCTGGTTCTGAACGTTCACAGCGGCTCGTTTGGATTATCCTGTTAACCAAAGAACATAAACACTGGCGCTCCGGTGGCGACCGCAGCGCGGGGGGGCCGAGAAAGAGTCACGAGTCGTTGAATCTACAGAAAAGGTCACGGAGAGGAGGAACGCAGGTTTCCATGGCAACGGGCTCCACTCACACCTTCGGTGGATTGGTTTGGTTCGGTCAAAGGGAGCGTCCCCTTGGCTCGGGGGTTCCCGGTTAGGGTCGATTGTTTCGGCGCTGGCAGACTCAGCTTCTGACCGCTGAATGTCCCGGTGGAGCCGAAGTTGGCTCCACGATGGTTTCCAACTTCGACTTTGATGCGCCACGCGGGGTCAAACAGAGCGCCGGTCATGGTCTCCAGTCCGTTCAGTTTGTCAGTCTGAGTCTGTCCGGCTCTCAGCGTCCCATCACAGACCACCCCCCCGCCCGCCTTTCACTGCAAACCGCTTCAACGGGTTCCGATACATCCAGGTTCTTCTGGTTCCGATCATCAGAAAACCACAAATCTAAACGCTCCATCTGCAAACGGACCCCCTGGACCAGTGGAATGGGGGTCCGTTTGGGCCCTCCCACTGCTCGTGGTGGAGGTTTGGCAGAAACCTCAGAAGTGGTTGACCCTTCGTCAGCAGTGAAGAGCAACCATGAGAGGAAACAGTCTGGAGGCGGTGATGGCCAGAGGAGGCGGCCGGAGGAGGCGGCCGGAGGCGGAGACGGCGGCCGGAGGCGGCGGCCAGAGGAGGCGGCCGGAGGCGGCGCTCCTTTCCATCCGGTCATAACTGCCTGGCTTGTGTCTCTGAGACAGCATAAATAACAATCGTCTGTTCATCAGAATAACATCTGAACACTTCGTCTAAATGCAATGAAAAGCAGGAGGCCCCACCCCCAGAATTCTGATCGTCTTCTTCTTCAGCAGAAAACAGGAGCAGAAAGATTCATTCTAACCCTGAAGAATGACCTGAAACGTCAGGTTGTTTTTAGCAAAGTGACCTGAAAAATGTAGGACTTGACTTTGATGCAAAAGGTTTCTGTGCTTGACCACCTTAAATCCATTCATCAGTCTGACCTCACAGGCTTGAGTTCCAACCACTGACTGTATAACAAAACTGGACTGTTACACAACCCCCCCCCCAATAGAAATGGTCTGTTCCAGCTGCAACAAAACCAAGTCAGTTCAGTCGTGTATTTAAAGCATTCAAAGCTTTCTAAAGCAGTACCAGAACTTTAAAGTCTATCTTCTGGCAGACCTCAGAACTAGACTGATGTGGTCTAGAACCCGAGCAGCAGAGTTCTGGATCAGCTGCAGTTTCCTGTAGAAACAGATGAAAGCATGCTCTAGTTTCTCCATCAGATCTTTGATCCTTCAGATGTTTCTGAGATGATAATCAGCTGATTCTGTGACTGTCTTCATGTGTTTATCTAAATGTAGATCTGAGTCTATCACTACATCCAAGTTTCTGGTCCTGTTGGTAGTTTTTAGATGATAGATTGAAGCTCTGTAGTGACATCTCCAAAGACAATAACCTCAGTTTAGTTTAAACTGAAGTCAGTTGTGATTCATCCAGTTCTCATGTCCTCCATGCATTCACCAAGAACCTGTACAGACCTCGGTCTCCTGCTGTCACTGGAATATACATCTGTGTGTCATCTGCATAGTAACTAATGCTGTTCTTTATAACCTGGGCCAGTGGGAGCATGGAGATGTTAAATAGAAGTGGTCCCAGGATGGAGCCTTGGGGCACTCCACATGTAATTTCTGCTGGCTCAGAAGTGAAGTTACCAACTGACACAAAATATTTCCTGTTTTCTAAGTACATTTTGAACCAGTTTAGTACTGGCCCAGTGAGACCCACCCAGTTCTCCAGTCTGATAGTATAGCGTGGTTGACTGTATAAAACGCAGCACTGAGATCCAGTAAAACTAGAACTGATATGTTTCTATTGTCTGTATTCAAGCGTATGTCATTAGTCACTTTAGTCAGAACCGGTTCAGTTCTGCGGTTCTGTCTGCGGTTCTGTCTGTGGTTCTGTCTGTGGTTCTGTCTGTAGTTCTGTTTGTAGTTCTGTCCATGGTTCTGTCTGCGTTTCTGTCTGTGGTTCTGTCTGCGGTTCTGTCCGTGGTTCTGTCTGCGGTTCTGTCTGCGGTTCTGTCTGTAGTTCTGTTTGTAGTTCTGTCTGTAGTTCTGTCTGTAGTTCTGTTTGTAGTTCTGTTTGTAGTTCTGTCTGTAGTTCTGTCTGTAGTTCTGTTTGTAGTTCTGTCTGTAGTTCTGTCTGTAGTTCTGTTTGTAGTTCTGTCCATGGTTCTGTCTGCGGTTCTGTCTGTAGTTCTGCTTTTAGTTCTGTCCATGTTTCTGTCTGCGTTTCTGTCTGTGGTTCTGTCTGCGGTTCTGTCTGCAGTTCTGTCTGTAGTTCTGTTTGTAGTTCTGTCTGTAGTTCTGTCTGTAGTTCTGTTTGTAGTTCTGTTTGTAGTTCTGTCTGCAGTTCTGTCTGTAGTTCTGTTTGTAGTTCTGTCTTAGTTCTGTCTGTAGTTCTGTCTGTAGTTCTGTTTGTAGTTCTGTTTGTAGTTCTGTCTGCAGTTCTGTCTGTAGTTCTGTTTGTAGTTCTGTCTGTAGTTCTGTCTGTAGTTCTGTCTGTAGTTCTGTTTGTAGTTCTGTTTGTAGTTCTGTCTGTAGTTCTGTTTGTAGTTCTGTTTGTAGTTCTGTCTGCGGTTCTGTCTGCGGTTCTGTCTGCGGTTCTGTCTGTGGTTCTGTCTGCGGTTCTGTCTGCGGTTCTGTCTGTGGTTCCGTCTGACTGTAAGACATCATTTCAGAATTCATTTATCTGATGAAAACATATTTTTCAATCATCAGGTTTGATCTCGGTCTGTGCATATACAGTCAATGACTGTACATTTTGGGAGAACTCATGAAGTTCTCAAGCTAACTGAAGACGAGTTCTTTCAAGACTTTCTCTTGCGTGTCATTTTCTGGAACTTCTGGGCAGACCAGTCTTGACAGAGCAGATAAGGTGAACACAACCAGAGCCTGACTACAGAGAACCTGACGAGCAGAACCGGTCCACTCCAGCCGGCGCCGCGCTGTAGCCTCTTAACTCCCAGCCTTTAGATATCACACACTGCCAGACGCTCAGTCCTGCCATGGCAGTGTTTTTAATTAACGTGTTAGAGGTTAGCTGTCTTATTGGAGAGGAAATAATGATAGAGAGTCATTTAAAAAACTGCCGTCACTTCTGGAACGTTAAATGAAAAGTGGCTGAGCCGTCATGCAGTAATGATGAAGTCTGTGAAGCTAGAGGCTGTGAGCTGATGTTAAGTGTTGGGTCTCACTCGTCATGTCCGGAGGCCTGTACGTGTCTCACAGTGAAGCGTTACGACACGCGACCTCCTATAGCGGACACGTCTGTTCTAACACGTCAGGCTTCCAGTCTCAGGCCGCTGCTCTGAAGAGCGACTCACAAGTCTCACAAGTCTGGCCTCTGTGCTTAAGGGCGCCTGAGTCAGCGGCGTCTGCGTCAGCGTTAGCGACGTCTGCGTTAGCGGCGTCTGCGTTAGCGGCGTCTGCGTTAGCGGCGTCTGCGTTAGCGGCGTCTGAGTTAGCGGCGTCTGAGTTAGCGGCGTCCGCGTTAGCGGCGTCCGCGTTAGTCCCAGCGGCGTCCGCGTAAAGTCAAATAGCGGCGTCCGCGTTAGCGGCGTCCGCGTTAGCGGCGTCCGCGGTAGCGGCGTCCGCGTTAGCGGCGTCCGAGTTAGCGGCGTCCGCAGTTAGCGGCGTCTGCCGTTAGCGGCGTGCCGTTCTGAGTAGCGGCGTCTGCCGCTAAGTAGAGGCGTCTGCGTTAGCGGCGTCTGCGAGTAGCGGCGTCTGCGTTAGCGGCGTCTGCGTTAGCGGCGTCTGCGTTAGCGGCGTCTCATAGTTAGCGGCGTCGCGACGTACTAGCGCGTCGCGCTCGGTTAGCGGCGTCTGCGTAGCGGGCGTCTGCGGCGTTAGCGGCGTCCGAGTTAGCGGCGTCCCGCTAGCAAGTGCGGTCTGAGGTAGCGGCGTCCGCGGTAGCGGCGTCTGCTTAATGCCGGGTCTAGTTAGCGGCGTCCGCCTGTAGCGGCCTGCGTTACCGTCTGTTTTAGCGGGCTGTCCTGAAGGGCGTCTAAGTTAGTCGGCGTCATAGGTCGGCGTACCAAAAATTCGCGCGTGGTTGAAGCCCGGCTCGTCCGCGAAGTTAGCGGCGTCCGCTCGCGGGTAGCGGCGCGGTCTGAGTTAGCGGGCGTCTGCGGTAGCTGACACCTTCTAGCCAATGCGGCAGTTAGCAGCGGCGTCTGCTAGTAGGCGTCTGCAGTAGCGGCGTCTGCAGTTAGCGGCTTTGCGTTAGCGTCTGCAAGTCCGCCTCAGGTAGCGGCGTCCGCAGTCAAATATGCGCCCGAACAGGCCGTCGGCACTACGGCGTTCAGTGCTGGTAGCGGCGTCCCGGCTGTGGGAGTAGCGCTTCCGCGCCGTCCGAGGTTAGCGGCGTCCGAACCACCGTGTTAGCGGGCCGTCCGTGTTAGCGGCGGTCCGGGCGACATCATTAATAGCGGCGTCAGGTAGCGGCGTCCGCAGGTCATAGCGCACGTCCGCAGTAGCGATGCGTCTGAAGTCTAGTCGGCACGCATAGCGGCGGCTGCGTTCCGCGTCTGCGTTAGCGGCGTCTGAGTTAGCGGCGTCTGAGTCCGTGCGCTAGTTGCGGCCGTCTGCAGTAGCGGCGTCTGCCGTTAGCGGCGTCTGCAGTAGCGGCGTCTGCAGTAGCGGCGTCTGCAGTAGCGGCGTCTGCGTTAGCGGCGTCTGCAGTAGCGGCGTCTGCATTAGCGGCGTCTGCAGTTAGCGGCGTCTGCAGTCAGTAGCTGCTTAGCAAAATAATAGTCTCAGTAGCGGCGTGGTATAGCGGCGTCCGAGTAGCGGCGTCCGTGCATACAGTTAGCGGCGTCCGCGTTGCGGCGGCGCGTAGCCGTCTGAGTAAGCGGCGTCCGTCCGTTAGCGGCGTCCTGCGTAAGCGGCGCTCTTAGCCCGTAATTAAGCATGTCTAAGCATTAGCGTAGTGACAAGTTAGCGGCGTCCTCTAACTGTTAGCCCTGAGTTAGCGGCGTCTGCGTTAGCGGCGTCCGCAGGCGTCCCTCGTAGCGGCGTCTGCGTTAGCGGCGTCGCGTTAGCGCGTCTGCTTAGCGGCGTCTGCTGTTAGCGGCTCCAGTTAGCGATCGGTTAGCCGTCTGGAGTTAGCGCAACCCTCTAGCGCGTCTGCGTAGCGCGTCTGCGTTAGCGGCGTCTGAGTTAGCGGCGTCTGCGTTAGCGACGTCTGCGTATAAGCGTCTGCCCGTTAGCGACGTCTCTCCGCCAAGTAGCGGCCGTCTGCGTTAGCAGTGCCGTTAGCAGGCTGTCCACGCCTGCGTGTAGCAGGCGTCACGCTGCGTTAGCGACGTCTGCGTAGTTAGCGGCGTCTGCGACGTTTAGCGGCGTCTGCTTGAGTAGTTAGGCGTCGCCCAAAGTTAGCGGCGTCTCTGCCAGTAGCGGCGCGACATGCTGCGTTAGCGGCGTCTCTGCATTTAGCGACGTCTGCATAGTTAGCGACGTCCTGCCAAGTGCGGCGTCTGCGTCAGCGGCGTCTGCGTTAGCGGCGTCTGAGTTAGCGCGTCTGCGGTAGCGGCGTCTCGCTTAGCGGCGTCCGCGTTAGCGGCGTCTGCGTTAGCGGCGTCTGCGTTAGCGGCGTCTGCGTTAGCGGCGTCTGCGTTAGCGGCGTCTGCGTTAGCGGCGTCTGCGGTAGCGGCGTCCGCGGTAGCGGCGGCGGGTAGCGGCGTCCGCGTTAGCGGCGTCCGCGTTAGCGGCGTCCGCGGTAGGAAGAGCTGTGAAAGGATTCAGCAGGTTACCGTCTCCGTGACGACGCCTCCATCGTTGTCCTGACTCGTGTCCGGAGTTCAGACGGATGACCCCGCTCCAGCCTCGCCTCCTGAAGTTTGTTCCGGAGATGGAGGCTGATCTGGACGGCTGCCTCCTGAAGAGCAGCTAACGTTCTTGTGTTTCTCAGCATCATTCCAGCCGGTTGGTCTGAAATCTGTGAGGGAGGTGTATAATTCAGAGTCCTCCCCCAGAGGGGATCCTATTCTGGAAATCTGCTTCTGCATCGGCGCTCTCCAGGACAAAATGCAAAACAATCGCAGGCAGAGACGAGATGCGGAGTGACTGATGCATGAAAGCGGCGGCGGCGGAGCGTTGTGTTTGGGACGTGGTCTCTGAGACGGACCGGGAGGGGTCCTTCCTCAAGACGTCAAATCTGAAGCCAATCCTCCAAAAGACTCATTTGTGTTTTCATGGAGAAGCAGTCGAGACGGATTCTGATCCGTTTCTCTCTCTGCACCTTCAGTCAGAACGCCGCAGAACCTGCAGAGGTTTAGCCGCCCGTCTTCACGGAAACATTCCCGCTGACTCGTCTGATCCGCTTCATTTAACTCCGCCTTAGGGTGAAGTCAGGCCGTATTTTCACAGCAGCACCCTCAAAGGGGGAGGAGCTTAATGAGTTTCCCAGGTCTGCTTCTGTCTTTAATTCTGTCCCGAGAACGCCATGAGAGAACTTTGGGCTGGCAAAAGACGAAACCAGAAGTTTCATGAAACACATTCAACTCAGCCGTAACACGACTGCCGTCCACACGGCGCCACACGCCAAAAACGCCACAGAAGTCGTGTGATGACGTCGGTCCCGACACGACCAGAGAAAATGGATCAGAACTGTTGAAGTCTGAGTCAAAACTCTGTCTGAACAGAACCTGAAGTTCTGCCTCTGGATCTCATCAACCAGAAGAAATATTTATAGAAAATTAGGATTTTTTGTCAGAACTAAAAACAAACTAGAACGTGTTTCTGGAGCTGCGGTGTTTGACATTCTCTGGAGAATTATTCAACCGTTCATGCAATCTGTTGCAGAGAAACAGTGATTGCTCTGATGCTTCCCCAACCCTCCAGTTAAAGGGGCGTTTAAAGGGAAAGGGGCGTCCGAAAAAGGTCTTTGAGTTCCGTACCCCCCCGCTGGAGGGCCGAGTTTTTGAAAAAGTTATAAAACGATGCAGTTATGTATATCCGGGCGCTAGCAGCTACATGCTAACGGTTGATGACATCATGGAGTTGTAGATCCTGTTTGTGTGTAACTCTGTTTGGAGGGTCAAATGTCGGGGCAGGAGACCCGGGGGGGCAGGAGACCCGGGGGGGCAGAATGTCTGTTTCTGAATGATGATGAAGAGGTTAGGCTCCAGCATCACAAGCTCCGGACAAAGACTTTCCCTGAATAGATTTTGTCCATCAGGTCATTTTTCCAGGTCATTCCCGCCGCAGTCCTGCTCCGGTCTCTCCTATTGTAATTCCAAGGAAAACCATTCCTGGTTGTTTCTCAGAGTTTTCCCTCCAGTCCAGAATCAAACAGAACTCGAGTCTCTGAAGGACCTGAGGTTTACAGGGTGTAGAGTCCAGTTCTGAAAGGAGGCGGAGCTTTGGGGGGGGGGGCATGTGTGGGGGGTTCAGTTTTACCTGAAGAATGAAGGGGTTCCGACCCGTCCGAAATGAAAGCAGGTCAGTCTGTCACACGTCTGTGAGCAGAACCGGACCCCCTCCATCAGAACCAGAACCATCAGTCCGATCCAGAGAACATAGATGTGGTTCTGATGCTGCTGGAGAGTTCTGCAGAATCCCATCAACACTTTTGAGAGAATATTGATTTTTATTCACTGATCGATGACGACCCCCCCCCCCCCCCCCAGCAGCTGTTAATGTTTTCTGCCTCCACGGGGATGGGGGGGGGGGGGTGACCCCCTCCCCAGGCTGTTCTCACCTGTTAAAGGTAGCGCACGCGCACGCACACGCACGTCCTCCTGTCAGCTGCAGAATCACAGAAGATTTCCCAAATCCTCCGCGGAAGTCCGCGTGCGTGTGTGTGTTTGTTTGTTTGTTTGTTTGTTTGTTTGTTTGTTTGTTTGTTTGTTTGTTCTCTCGGATTCTAACACTTCATCTGCGGGAGATTTTAGCGCAGAAATGCTTTTGCGTCAGTCTGATTCCACGCGCGGGAGACTTTTCCCGCTCTCACGTGCGTGGATGAAGATTCACCTCATCCGACTGCACGCGCGCGCGCGCACACACACACACACCCGTCCTGCCTGACGGGAACTTTGCTCCTCATACTGGCCATTGTGAATTGGGGGGGGGGGGGGGGTCCTCCATGGTAACGCACGGGCACCCCCCACCCCCCCACCCCAGCAGAGATCACGGTAAATCCCCGGAGTGTCGGTCGGGCGCGCGGCGGCTTACCTGCTCGGTTCCTCCGGGTCAGCCCCCCCCCCCCCCCCCTCCAGCGGTCACGGCTGCGGCTCGCGCGCACAGAAAGTTACTGAGCAGCGCGAGAGCTCCGAGTGAGTGGCGCGTGCGCGCAGCCCGCCGCTCACAGCGCAGGAAGGTTCAGCGGCTCCGTGCTCAGCCTTTATACAGCGCTGACGTCAAGAGAGGGGCGGGGCTCTAGCTTGACCCCCACATTCTCTCTAACAGCTGCTGTCACCGTAAAAGCTGCAAACGAGGCTGTTCATGACGTGCACGAGCAAACGCACGCGGACAGCGTCAAATGAAGACGAAATATGAAGACCGACTCCATCCTGATAATGAATTAATCCTGATCATGTTTTCATCCTGATCATAAGATAAGATAAGATAAAGATACTTTATTGATCCCTGCCAGGGAGATTTGCACGTTGCAGCAGCAGCTGCGTACAGACAATCAACCAACTGCAGTAAAGAGTAAGAAAAATTAGTAGAAAAATTCATGTCTTCATCTTGATCCTGACTTAATCCTATTCCTGATCTCATTAGTTTATGAAAACACAAACAGGAAGAGGACGAAAAGATTTAAAAGATTAAAACATTTAAGACTGAAAGAACCTTCATACGCTCACTTGTTCAGTGGTGGAGTGTCTGTCCTGATACTGGGAGGTGAGGAGTTCAAGTCCAGGTTGAGTCACACTGTCAAACGTGGACCCAGAGCCTCCAGGAACCCTAATTCCAAATCCTGGTGGTTGCCCCCCCCCCAGCCCACCACCTCTCATCAGAGAGTCCAACCTCTGAGTCTCAGAGCAGGTTGTGAGTGGAGGTGAGTCCAGCTAAATGTAGCCGCTACCTTTCAACCTCTCACACCAGCTCAGGCTCCTCCCCTCCCAGAGAGGGGACGTTCCGTGTACCAAAAGCCAAGTTCCATGACTGGAATTTGGGTCGCTGAGTCACCCCCTTCTGATGCCTCCTGCAGGTGGTGGATCCACGGAAGACTGATCCCACAACATCCCAACCGGGCTCAGGGGGAGGAGCACCACTCACCAGACTGATGCCGATCTGGGCGACAGAGCGGAAACGGGAGACCCGGCCCGGTACGACAGCGCCAGACAGCTTAGCTCCTGGGATGACCCGCGCTCAAACCCCTTCACCACGTTAAGGTGGCGGTCCACAGAGGGGGCGCGGAGCACTTGAAAGGATGATGCAGAAAAAGAGATCTGTGATAGTCATGTGTTCATTTTCTGATAATGTGAAGAAAAAAATATTTAGAAAGATTCATGTCATGAAAAACATTCTGCATTTTGATCTTCTGCTTCTGTTTCATTTATTCTCAAACGTTTTCATCCTCTTAAGACGTGGCGTCCACACGTGGAGCGGACCTCACGTTGTGGTTTTACCACTTAACTCTGGCTGCAACATTTAGAAAAGAGTTCCAACAAGAGCTCCAGTCTTAAGAGGTTAAGTAAAGAAGTGACTGAATAATTCTGGATTCAAAACAAACTGAATAAAAAATCGATTTTTGTTGGTTTTTTCAAACATTACGAGCAGAAACTCAGAAAAAAAACGACTGAAGGTTAAAACTAGACGGTGATTAAAAACAGCGTCTGGTTGTTTTTGGTTTTATTTTTTATTTGTTGTGTGTGTGTGTGTGGGGGGGGGGGGGGGGGGTACTGTGGTTCCAAACCTCTCAAACGTGTCTCCACTAATGTTCAAGTTTTGCCTGAAGCTCCAGCAGAAACCTCCCTGGAGAAACGCTGCTCTCTCATCCCAGCGAAACAGGATTTCAAAATAATAATTCTGCCTCAGAGGCAGGAAAGTTGTTTACTCATTTGCTTCTGAGGGTTTGGTAACACCATCACCATTAACTGTAAATTACTGACAGTTTATCTCTTCTGGGAATGTTTCAGTAAATACGACCGTCTGCATCCGGGAGGACGCTTTGATGTTGAAGGGAATTCTCACCTGAAATGATGCAGTTCAGGCCTATAAAGACAGAAGTAAAGAAGAATCCATCAGAAATGTCTTTGTCTTCTATCAGGACCAGAAAAGGAAGTTTGGGACATTTTGGAGACCATGCTCTAACCCAGTTTTCCTGGACGCTCTGCAGATTGATTCAGATTTTTGGCCTCCAAACAAGCAGAAAGTGTGACTGACATGCAGACATGCGACCCACAAACCCTTCGGTTCAGCTCAAATCTCATTTGAAGGAAACTTCAGAGGAAACAGGAGCTGAGAGCAGAACCGCAGCTCCAGAGCAGGAGGCGTCGTCTAAACCCAAAGGGGGTGTGGCCTCCTCCTGTCTGATCTTCAGCAGGAAATGAAGAACTGGACGCCGACGAAGACAAGCTGTGTCTCTGCGTTGGAGGCGGAGCTTTGGAGTTCCTCACATGACGCCTTTTGGTACGAGAGGTCATGTAACGCGTCCTGAAGGCAGCAGTGATGCGTTCAGGGACCCCATCCTCCATATCTGTCGGCTCGGATTCTCAGAGAACGGATTCTCGGGAATTTGAACTCAACTGACACGAGTCATAGAAACGCAGAGCCCAGATCTTCTGCTCAGCTGGTCACCCGAACGCCCGGAGCTCATGTACCCGCTGAAGACGGCGGCAGGAGGGAACGCCGCACAAACATCAAGACCTCCTGCAGACACGACACGGGTCACTTCAGAGCCGTCACAGAGAAATCCATCAAACATCATTTTCATGACCACGTTCTCAAGACCACATTCTCAGAATGACATTTGCAGAACCGCCTTCTTAAGACCACATTCTCTGGACAGCGTTCTAAGGGCTGCGTTCTCAGAGCTGCATTCTCAGAACCGCATTCTCAGAACCGCGTTCTGAGGACCACATTTTCTGTATCGTGTTTCCAAGACTGCGTTCTCAGGAATGCATTCTCAGAACAACATTCTCAAGACCACGTTCTCAGAATGACATTCGCAGAACCATCTTTTCAGGACCACGTTTTCAGAACCATCTTTTCAGGACCACGTTTTCAGAACCATCTTTTCAGGACCACGTTTTCAGAACCATCTTTTCAGGACCACGTTTTCAGAACCATCTTTTCAGGACCACGTTTTCAGAACCATCTTTTCAGGACCACGTTTCAGAACCATCTTTCAGGACCACGTTTCAGAACCATCTTTTCAGGACCACGTTTTCAGAACCATCTTTTCAGGACCACATTTTCAGAACCATCTTTTCAGGACCACGTTCTAAGGACCGTGTTCTCAGGACTGCATCCTCAGAACCATGTTTTCAGGACCGCATGAACCAAAGCTCTACATTTGAGGGCTTGAGCAGCTCCACTGGGCGTGAAGCGCCTTGCTCTTCAACCAGCTGCCCTCCGTCTTGATGCTCAGGTCATAAGGCTTTTGATGTTGATAGTTGCTGGAGTAACAGTAACTTTTCTAGGCCCCGCCCCCAAATTCAAATTCTTCAGATCAAAGTTTTCTTTACCTTCCAGCTCCTGCTGCAGAGACGGTTAAGCAGAGCGGTTCTCCTGCATCCTCACAGGTATCTGGATCTGCAGCTGCTGCAAATATTTTGTTTTCCTTCATTCTTCCACTTCATGTCCTAATTAACGTCTCCATGGCAACAGGAAGGCGCTCTTCTTTTTCTGATGGCAGAAAGAAACCTTCGCTCATCCTCCAGTTCAGCAGGAGAAAAGCAGCTCGTTTCTGCACAGAACCGGACCAGAACCTGCAGACGGGCCGGGGGGTTGATGGTCAATTCAAGCTGAATGAAACTGTCAGTCAGATCTCTGAGGGGGGCAGAGCTCCCCCGGCTTCCAGCTGAAGGAGCAGCGATTGAAACCTGACACCTTTCATTTAAACTCTGGTTCTGGTTGAACACCAAATGGTCGGCAGAACGGGCCTGGAGCTGGAGAGTGGCTGATCAGGGGTTCTGTCTGAACCTCTGGGTCTGAGGAACCAAAACCATTCTTTCTGAACGCTGTTTTACAGACCAGAACACTGGCTGGATGTGCCCTTGCTTTACTTCCTGCTTCCTGCTCCACTTCCTGTTTCACTTCCTGCTTCCTATTTCTCTTTCAAATTAAATTAAGTTTATTTATAAGAAGCGCTTTTCATACTTTGTGCAAACATGTTTTGTATTTGAATAATTTAAGTAAAAAAAAAACAGAATCGCCCCCCCCCCCTCACCCCCCCAACCGAACATCTCATGACCTCACACTCAATGAATACTAATAAAAATATCTTCCAAATGAGACTTGCAAAATAAACTTTATGCTCCATTTCCTGTTCCACTTCCTGCTCATCTTCCTCTGGCTTTCATGTCCACAGACTGACCACTTGTCAACATGTCGATGTCAGCCATTATTTGCCCACCCAAGTCTTTGTGTTTTATTTTGGCGGGATCTGTCAAACGGGTCATATCCTGCGGAATCCTAAACTCCTGATGCATGAAGATTGTTTTGGGATCAAACTGAACTTTCCTACAAAATAAGACTTGTTTTTTTTTTTTTTTTTTTTTTTTTATTGAACAATTAACAACTTACAAACTATACAGATACAAGTAGAGGATACAGTTAACATAATATTTTTTTTTTTTTTGCAAGGGGGCAATTAAAAAAAAAAAATCACATTCCGGCATGTACTAAGAATAACTGAGAATAAATAAATGGGAGCTAAAAAAAAAAAAAAAACAAAGAAATTACAATAGTAAAGATGATGAGATTTGTTTGGAGATCACGTTTGCAATTTTACAGTTTTTTATACATTTTAGGGACTTAAAATACAATTTAAATTCGTTAAGAAAACAAGAAAATGAGGGTTTGTTACCTCTCCATTTACAACAGTGTATGTGATATTTTCCAAGTAGTATAATGATATTAATAAGATTTACCAGGGATACGTCTAAGTTTTCCATATATATTAACACATCTGAAATGCTAAAGTGAGGGATGTCAAGTTTAAGATTTATCCAACTCCTGATGTTTGTCCAGAACTCTTTGGAATACTGACATGAGAAGAAAAGATGTTGCAGAGTTTCATCAAAAGAATTACAGAAAACACAAGGTTCAACATCAAAATTAAATCGTTTTTTAAGAAACTCAGCCACAGGATAGATATTGTTTATAACTTTAAAATGACATTCTTTAACTTTTGGTAGAATAGGCCACATTACAAATTTAGATTTACCTTTAACTACTACAGATTGACTGGTTATATCAATAAATGTTCTAAAAGAGCCTGATTGTAATCATAATAGATTTTTTGTATTATAGTATTTTTGATGAATTTATTATTACATTTAAAATCTACAAAATCACATCCACAAATCCGTAGTGTTGGCATAGAAGCTGTCACATTCTGAGAGTGTAAAAAAATATTCCTAATTAACTGAATCAGAGCAACAGGAATTGCACGGCATACATTTTTGTAATCTTTTGGGCTGCACGAAAAATTGAATTTATCCTCCAAAGCTTGTTTGGTCAAAAGATTACCTTCACTATTCATAAGATCTTTAACAAAAACAATGTTTTGGTTGAACCAGTCTTGTTTAAATACTGATTTCCTGTTAACTAAAATTGTTCTATTATTCCATAAAGTCGATCCATGGGGAGTGAAGTTGTGGGTGTAGAACATTTTCCAAAAAAGAAGAGTCTGCTTGTGGAAGTTGGACAAAGCTATTGGGAGCTTAGTGATCTCAAAATCACATTTCAAAAGAAAAGAGATTCCTCCTATCTGACTGAAAATGTTTTTGGGAATATGGAACCATATGGAGTTTTGCTGTAACAAAAAAGCTTTTAACCATTTAATTTTAAATGTACCGACCATTGCTTCAAAATCTAAAGTATTAATACCACCATTTTTATAACTCTTAACCAACTGGATCGTTTAATGTAATGTGTTTTATTTTTCCACAGGAATTGGTAAATTATTGAATTGGCTTTCTTGATATTCTGAAGAGATATGTGCATTGAATGACAGGGATAAATGATCTTTGAGACTCCTTCTGTTTTTGTTAATAAATTTCTACCAAAAATAGTTAAATCCCTAGTTAACCAACGACTCAAATTTCTTTCATATCTGTTAATTTCTTACTAATATTGATTTCTTCTCTCTTTGATAAATCTTTAGTTATCAACACGCCCAAATACTTGACTTCATTAACAACTCTAATAGATTCTATAACTTGGTATTGGCAAGAATGAATGGGGAGAATTTCACATTTCTTAATATTTAGTGTTAAGCCTGATGCCTTGGAGAAGAACTGGATTGTATGAAGAGCTTTACCAATCATTGCACTATTTTTCAGAAATAATGCAGTATCATCCGCAAATTGACTGATTTTGAATTCTTTATCGAAAATTCGAATTCCTTGAATATCTTGTCTATGCTCCATAAGAAGTGTCAGTAATTGAGTGGCTAATATAAACAGTTTAGGGGAAATGGGGCAACCCTGACGAATACCTCTATTAACTTTAAATTGGGGAGTAACACCTGGATTTAAAGAAACCGAACTATAAATATATTATAAAGCATTTTAATGATATTACAAAATTTTTGCCAAACCCTAAAAATTTTAGAGTATCAAACAAAAAAGAATGTTCCAGTGTATCGAAAGCTTTATAAAAATCAAGAAATAAAATCAAAATGTCAGGATCAACAATATCAGAATAGTCTAATAAATCTAAAATAAACCTAATATGGTTATGAATGCTTCTACCCTTAACAAAAGCTGATTGGCATTCATCCACTACATCTCTGAGTCCTTTATTCAACCTCTCTGCAAAAATATGAGCTAAGATTTTATAATCATTGCATAACAAAGTGATTGGTCTCCAATTATCTAAAAAAAGTATGTCCTTATTAGGTTTAGGGATTCAAGTTATTAACCCATGCCTCATTGTGTTGGAAAGACTGCCAGTTGAAATACATTCTATGAAAGTTATATATAACAATCGTCTGATATCGTTCCAGAAGAACTGGTAGAATTCTGTTGTCAGTCCATCCAAGCCAGGAGATTTGCCACAAGACATTTTATGTATAGCAGCATCCATCTCTTCAATACTTATATCATTTTCCATAATTTTTTTGAATTCAGGATCAAGAGTTTTTTCTAATCCATTAAGACTATGAAAAAAATTAGAGGAATCAATTTCAGAATGACTTGATTTGTACAAATTGGAATAGAAGTCCTGAATCTCTTTATTTATTTGGTTTTGGTTTTCATTTACTGCATTATTGACAGATAATTTATTGATTTGCTTTTTAAGTTGTCTATGTTTTTCAAGATTGAAAAAATATGAGGAATTTTTTCCCCCTCTTCAATCCAACGAGCTCTAGACCGTACAAAGGCACCATTTGCTTTTTCTGTATATAAAATATCCAAATCCTTTTGAAGTTGGTTAAATTCAGCCATTTCAGTAGTTGACAAGTCCATCTTACCACAGAGGTTATTGATTTTTGTTATGATATCATGTTGTTTTTGTCTTTTTCTTCTTAATAAGTGTTTACTAATCATAATTGCAAATTCTTTAACTTTAAATTTAAACCATTCCCATTTACTCACAGGTGACATTTCCAGTGTGTCAATTTCCAGTATTAATTGTCTAACTTTACTGCAAAAAACAGAATCATCCAAAAGAGTGTTATTAAACTTCCAAATCCGAAATAATTGGGGTTGAATCAATATTTTTTAGAGAGAGTGAGATGACACAGTGATCAGTTAAGGGCGAAGCAGAAATGGAGCACTTATCAACATAATTTAACAGTGAAGCAGATATTAGCCAATAATCAAGTCTTGAGCACTGACCATTTCCTGAAGAATTAAACCATGTAAATTGTCTAACTCCTGCATTATTTACCCTCCAACAGTCAATTAAATTTGCACTGTTCATTAGTTCAACATATATGTCATCAAATTTGTGGCATAGACCTCAAGGTGGGTTTCTATCTAACCAAAGATCTGGCACCAAATTAAAATCACCACCCAGAATAATTTTATCAGTTAAATAAAAATGTTTGTAATCCAAAATATGTTTGCATATGCTTGAAATTAAAGTTTTATTTTTTGCTCTTTCGTTATAGCCATAAACACAGACCAAAATAAAAATGTCACCATTAAAATCTGTTATCACAATCAGCCAGTGTCCATGAATGTCCTCAAAATGATCAACCACTTTTCCTGGAAACTTGTTTAAAAGAATCATTACACCAGCAGAATGAGAGGTCCCATGACTGGCATAAATTGAGTCTCCCCACTGTGATTTCCAAAATTTAACATCTTCTTCATCCGAATGAGTCTCTTGCAAAAAAACACAACTTGCATTTTGCTCCTTACAAAACAAAAAAAATGCTTTTCTCTTAACATTATTTTTTAGCCCCCTTGCATTTAAAGAAACAATAGAAAACATACCTGGATAGTTATGGAAAAAGAAACAAGCTCAACGATGGGCAGAAATGAACAGGGTTGTCCTTACCAGTCAGTTTAAGGTGCGTTCATATTAGAAAAGAAAGAAAAAAAAGAAACTCTTATTTTGGATCCACTCTTTGATTATCGATCAGAGCATATCCCTCCTTCAGGTACGCCCTCTGGCCCCTCTTTCGCGCCTCTTGGACCAGCGGCCACAGCTTGGCTCTCGCCTCTCGATCTTCCTTGGAGAAATCCTCTTTGAAGTGGATGTGCATTTCTTTACAGACTCTCGCTTCTCTCGATCGCTTCCACACGTCATCACGGACCACTCTGGACACAAACTGCAGGAGAACTGACCGCGGCGTGTTGTTGGAAGTTGCTGGATTTCCCTTTTTTCCCAAACGATGAACCGTGTCGACTGCCTCCCGCAACCGGTCCGCGGCGATAGGAACCACCCGGGTCAGGATGCCGATGACCGTCTCTCTGATGTCTTCTCCGTCTTTCTCCGCCAGACCGTTCAGCCTCAGGTTCCATCTTCGTTTGTATCTGGCGTGTTCGGCGACCGCCTCCCTCAGCCGCTTGTTGTCGCTGTTAAGATCAGACAATTTCTTCTCCATCTGTTCGATAGTTTCTTTATTTTCTTTATAGCTTCGGAGTTTGCTTCAATTTTTATATCAAACTTTTTTAACAGCTCTGTTTGGTGGTCCACCTTTTCTGTCAGGGTAGTAACGGCCTGCAGGATCGTGTCAAAAATGGTTTCATCCTGTGGGTTCTGTCCGGTCCCTTTCTTCTGCTTTTTAGGATGAGGAGCTTTTATTGGAGTATGCACCAGGTTTACCACTTTATCTTTGGATATTTCCATGTTTTCGTCTGTGTTTTCGGCCTCATTTTCCCCACAAATCTTGTGATTTTCGGCCATAGTATAATCGTGCTCGTTCATTTTTAGCTAGTTCACGCTAGCTTCTCCCGAAGGCAGAGGGTAAAAAGTAGTTGTGGAAGTATCAGGCGCTTACCACAACTTTCAAAAGATCCAGGATAGGTAATTAAAACAAACTTGAAATGCTCTTAGTAACAGAACGCACAAAAATCACTATTAAGGACATATATTAAACGGTAATAACATCGGAGCCCACAAAGCACGTCCGCTCACTCCGCCATCTTGGATCCTCATAAGACTTGTTGGATCCCAGCAGAAATGAAACGTTTGTTTCCTGTTTCATGCAGTCATTGTGACACAGCGCCCCCGCTGGTGGGCGAGTGTATCTGCAGAAAACGCTGTGAACTCATTCAGTCAAAAACCTTTAGTCTGGAGATCTGGAGATCTGGAGAACCGTGTGAGGGAATCGACTCATTGATTATTTAAATCTTTTCAGTTAAGAGACGTTTCGTCTATTCTATTGTTTTCTTGTGAAATTCTCCTCTCGTTCATGGACTTCCTGTCATAAAGAACAGCAGGAGGTCTCTCTGTTCCAGCAGAAAACCAACAGATCTGAAAGTTTTCTTGATGTTTTACATCAGCATCTACTCAACATAGATGCTGATGAGTTGTAAAAATCTGCTGCTAAAGTCTGAAAGAAATAAAAACAGGAATAACAGCTGAAACATCAGCTCAGGGACACACACACACACACCCCCCCCCCCCCCCCCGTGTGGAGGCCTTCAACCAGCTGGAGGAGGGAACGCTTCCCCTTCATGTCAGAACTCCCAGCATTCCTCTGGAGCGACGGGAATCCGCTCAGACTCTGTTTATCTCCAGCTGACAGTCGGACCGTGAAGCGTCCTCCGCCGTGATGTTTGATCGGAACGCCGTTTCCTGTCAGCTCTTCAGTGATGAAGCTGAAGGACGAGACGACCTGAAACATTCTGTCAGGCGTTCAGATCCAAAAGACGGAGCAGAAAACAAACCCGACCTCAGAGTCACAGCAGATCCGGCCTGACACGTCTGACCCACAACAGGCTCCGCCCTCGGGCCCCGGCTTCATCAGCATCACAAATGTCCTTCTATCTATATCCTGTGAGCGCTGGAGCTTCAGAAGACGTCCTCTGGTTGGCTTTGCCGCCTCCCTCAGACCGGGCTCAACCTTTGGTTCGGCTCGACCGGATTCCAGAAGATCCGCTTTAATTCCCGTTGTTCCTGCAGGAAACTGTGATGGAGCAGCTGACGGAGACTCCCCAAGACTAAACACAGAAGATCATAAATGCTTCTGTAAAAAACTATGGAAACCAGAACCACTAGAGGGAAACATTCCTGCTTCAGCTTCTTCAACTCTCAACAGAAACTGAAAACGTGCAGATGCAGACGGCAGAGTGGAAGATCGACTTGGAGGAGGAAATCTAGTCAAACTCGGACCTTAAAAGCATCAAAATTCCTGGTAGAGTGAAACTCTGAGCTTTAGCTCCGCCTCTGAACCGCCCTTCTGTAACAAACACACAATCAGGATCAGCAGATCTTCATTGTTTCCTTCAGTCCAGGAGGATCAAACTCAGTCGGACAAAATCCAAAACAGGATCAACATTTATTAAACACTCTAAAACTACATTTAAAAACTTTAAACTGAAACTTTTTAACAATAATTCTGAATGAGATTTCCCGCTAGCATTTCCTGTGCTAATGCTAGTGTGAACGCTGGAAGCTGAATTGGGCAGCCGAAGATGCTGAAGCTGATAGAGAAAAACCCTGAAGCTGATAACCAGCTCAAATATTAGCTAAATGTCAAATTAGCTGAAAAAAACAACAAGAAAGTTATGCTAGCCAAAACAGCTAGCATGTAGCTGAAATATTAACTAAACTCCAAAACAGCCTAAATAATCTTAGTTAATTTGCAAAAATACCAAAATATTCTAGAAAGCTAGAAGAATACCACCTTTCAAAACTTAAAAAAACTGAAACTTTTTAACATCTTCTGAACAATAAAAAGTCAGGAATATCATTCCAGAATAAATCAACTTAAACCTTGAATAAATTTAAATATTTTATATCCATAAAAATATATTTTGTCAGATTTATAAAGGTTAAAAATAAGAGATAACATCGTCGGGCATCAATAACAATAAACTAAAATGATCTGGAATGGGATCGGTATCGTATCTGTATCAGATCGGATCGATATCAGGCCCGTATTCATCGGTATCAGATCAGTATCGTATCTGTATCAGATCGGGCCGGTAACAAGATCGGTATCAGATCAGATCAGTATCAGATCGTGTATCAGATCAGATTCAGTATCAATCAGATCAGATCGGTATCTCGTATCAGATCAGAGATCAGGGTATCAGATCAATTATCGTATCTGTATCAGCATCGGATCGTATCTGTATCAGATCGGATCGGATCCGGTAAGATTTGTATCAGAGTATCGGACGATAGTCTGTATCAGATCTGGATATCAGGCCGGATGCTTCAGCGCTCAGTATGCCAGCCTTTGTCCACTCGAGTCTCTGAGCAGAACTCTGAATCTGCTCCATAACTGACAGTTCATGTTTTTTCTGTTGTTGTGTGATGAATGACACACCCCCTCTGTAAAGTGGTGCGTGCGACTGTCGGGAGAAAACTTGTTGGTCTTTCCCCGCTGATCTTCGGTAAGCCCCCCCCATGGCAGCAGCCTCACAGACCTGAAGCAGCAGCTGGTAGGAGAATGTGGGCCAGAGACGTTCACACCGAACTTCATGACAATGATCTATACCAACACCAGTCTGGCCTCAGTAAAAATAACTTTTTCCCGTTGCCATGGTAACGGCTCCTTCGGATAAAACTCACCTTCATCCCCCTCTCTCTCCTCCCCCGACTGAAACTTTGCCAAAATTCTTCCAGGTGAAGTTCCTGCAGACGCAGGTGAATCCGGATGACAGACTTTTTCTGCGTTTGCTCCTTCAGGCTCCACCCCCCCCTTATCTTTCTGCTCTCTGATTGGTCATCAACTTTTTTACAGTCTGGATCTTTTTTTTAATTCATAAAACCTGGATTTATGTTCAGTTGGTTTCTGTCAACTTCCTGTTTACCGTGAATCTCTTCCTGCAGGATTTGACCTTCTAGTCGCCTGATCTGCAGAACGACACGAAGCGGGAAAACCTCAACGCCGTGACCAGGAAAACCTCACCACCACGACCAGGAAAACCTCACCACTGTGACCAGGAAAACCTCACCACCATGACCAGGAAAACCTCACCGCCGTGACCAGGAAAACCTCACCGCCGTGACCAGGAAAACCTCACCACCACATGACCAGGAAAACCTCACCACCATGACCAGGAAAACCTCACCGCCGTGACCAGGAAAACCTCACCGCCGTGACCAGGAAAACCTCACCGCCGTGACCAGGAAAACCTCACCGCCGTGACCAGGAAAACCTCACCACCATGACCAGGAAAACCTCACCGCAGTGACCAGAAAAACCTCACCACGAGCCAACGACCAGGAAAACCTCAACCTACCTGTGACCAGGAAAACCTCACCGCCCGTGACCAGAAAACCTCACCACCCGTGACCAGGAAAACCTCACCGCCGTGACCAGGAAAAACCTCACCGCCCGTGACCAGGAAAACCTCTCACCGACCAAATCACACCGTGACCAGGAAAATCACACCGTAACAACCTACCGCGAATGACCAGGAAACCTCACCGCCGGAACCAAGGAAACTCTTGACCGCCGAAAAATGAACCTACGAGAGCAAGGAAAACCTCACCGCCGTGACCAGGAAAACCTCACCACAAACTCACAAATTTTGACTTAAACATTTATGATCTGGAAAAAGAAAAAAAAAATCAAACGAACCGGAACCTGCTTGTTCTGGTTTAAACCGTGTTAGCTAACAAGTTTAAAAGTGGCTAAAAAGTTAGCTTCGATTAAAACATAAATTAATGTTTCCCAAAAAAAAAAAAAAAAAAAAAAAAAAGCCAACATGAAAACAAAATCAAAAGAATAAAAGTTTGTCAGCATGAATTCAAGAAGAATTTTCTGGTCTGGGGAAAAGTGCGCGGAGAGCGCTCACCTGCGCCGCCATGACTCTCTGGCGCTCCGCGATCAGCTGCATTTGTGCAGCGCAGTCCTTCCAGCGGCAGAAGCGCTTGTGGCCCTTCAGCGGGGACACGAAGCCGTGGTTCGGCACCGGGAGCATTTGGCATCGCGCGGACCTCTGCTGGGTCCGACAGGAACCGGGACCCTCCGCGCACCGGCCTGCACTGCCTCTCCTTGCTCCATACGGAGACGTGAGTGGGACTGGCCGCGGGGTCAGGCGGGTCACTTGTACGAGCGCGAGTGGGCGGGATGGAGCTGCCCCCCCCCATTCACAGACATTAAAAAATGTAAAATGTCATCTGAAACTTTATTGTCCACAGACATAAAAAACATTCAATCCTCTGCTGGGAAGAGAAAACACTTTCACTGTTTTACTGTAGTTTTAAAGTGACTGTAAAGTACAGACGCCGTGTAACTTTTACTGAGATAGTAATCTGTCAAAAATAAATACATTATTTAGAAAAAGTACTCTGGTTTGTACATCTGCTGCTCTTCAGTGTCTCGTTCTTTCTTCTATAACAAAAAAATATATAAATTTGACGAGTTTAACTGTTATTTTTTCACATTTTATTTATTTTAAACATTTTATTTATTTTAAAAACCGTCCGTATCACTTTTCGTCCGTTTCTCAGGCTGTCATTTCATCTCCATCTTCTGCGCGTCTTTCAGAAGAGTCTCCTGATAACCAAGCGCCCTCTAGTGGTTGCCAATATAATTACAGTTGTAACGTTTGTTCCCCAGTTCTTCAGTGGTCTGGGTGAAGCGCTGCCACGCAGAAGACCAGGGTTCGAATCCCAGGACGTGCAGTCATCCTGCAGTCAGGATTTATACATTGCTACAGTCTGTTCATCTTCAAAACTGAAAACTGAAAGTAAGACAAACTTAAAAGCATAACTGAAAATGTTGAGTTAAAGTGCTCAACTTAAAATTCTCCTGAAGTTTGTTGCCTTACAAATTTGAGTTTGCCCAAATTTTTCTTTTTTTACAGTGTGCTGAAACTGATAGCTAAATACTCTGGAGCTGAGAGCCAGCTAATATATTAGTTAAATTATGAAAAAAATACTCAAGTTAGCCGAATTGTAGCTGAAATATTAGCTAAAAAATCTTATACCAAAATAGTCCAAAAAGCTAGAAGAATGTCAATTTTTCAAACTTTAAAACTTTAACTTTTTACCATAATTCTGAATAATAAAAATCAGGAATATTATTCCAGAATAAATCAACTTAAACATTAAATAAATTTCAGTTTATACTCTTCATAAAAATATATTTTGTCAAAATTATACAAAGTTAGAAATGAGCAGAAGATAACATCGGCTCATTAATAACAATAACATAAAATGATCTGGAGGGCCGGATCCGGCCCCCGGGCCTTGACTTTGACACGTTCTAAAGGTTTCACTGTCTTTGAGATGTTTATCTTGACAGCTAACAAACAAGCCCACATCACGGTCCCTCCGCCGCCATGCTTCAGTGCAATTGTTCCGTCTGATGTCGAGTGATTCGGAAGGTTCTGTTTTTTTCCGTCCGACCTTGGAGAAACCTTTCTGGGACGTCCTCTTCTGGGAAAACCTCCGTCTTTGTCTGATAATCTTCTGTCCTGCAGGAGAGTGAAATATTTCCCCGTTTTGGTCTTTTATCAGAATGAAGAGCAACATTTGGGTCTCTTCGTGGTCACTCCTGTTTGAGGTTTATCTGAACGCCAGGAGGATCCTGCAGGACGAGAACGAGGAGGTGAAGAGTCAGCAGATGGCTGCCGCTCCTGATGGAGGAGAACTCCTGGCTGCAGCTGTGCTGGTGCCAGCGGGGCGTGCAGGTGCTGGATGACGTGCACGTGCTGGATGGCGTGCACGTGCTGGATGGCGTGCACGTGCAGGTGTGCAGCAGCTGCATCTACAAGGAGGTGAGGAGAACTGCAGGAGACGTTTGGGAATTCTCAGGTCTGATCATCTGTGGTCTCCTGTGGATCAGCTGAGGGAGGAGCGTCAGCATCTGGAGGCGGAGCAAAGAGACGGCAAGCAGCCAATCAAAGAGCTTCAGTCTGAAAGCGCACGAGTCCCGATGGACCAGCAGGTTCTGAGGTCAGAGTCTGCTGCAGGAAGACTCTGCATTTTAACCCCCCCCTTCAGGGTTGCCGGAGCCTATCCCAGCCACTGCTTGATGACACACAGAACTTCACAGATTAGAGATCATTCAGAATCTTTTGATTTCACTGATGGAGTGAAGAATTCTGCTGGAGAAAATCCCACACATGACCAGGAGAACACGCTAACTCCACACAGAGAGAGGGCCGGATTTGAACCCCGACCTTCTCACTGCTGAGATTAGAAAACAAAAACCATCAAACTGAAGCAGCTTCCATCTTCTTCCTCTCATCCGGAGCCGTTTAGTCCTGATCCTGAACGGAGCTCAAAGCTGTTTTCCCTTTCATATAAATTTACATCATCACTTTTTTTATAATGAATATGAATAATATTAATATTTATGCATTTGCACTAAAAAATAAAGATAAACTGGAATTTTCTCAAGATGTAAAGTTGATTTTTATTCTCGACAAAAGCTCACATGACTTTCTTTCAAAATAAGAGACTTCCTGTCCCAAACAGGAAGATTCAAGTGAAGCAAATGTATTCCTGAACGACACCAGACAAAAAGAACTTTCTCTCATTATACTTTGGGTCTGCTTTGGTTAAAGTTAAAGTCCTACTATTTGTCACGCATCTAGGTGTGTTAAATTTGTTCTCCACATTTGACCCATCCCCTGGGGGAGCGGTGAGCAGCAGACACAGCCGTGCTCGGGAACCATCTGGTGGTTTAACCCCCCAGTCCAACTCCTTGGTGCTGAGTGTCAAGCAGGGAGGCATTGGGTCCCATTTTTACAGTCTTTGGTATGACTCGGCCAGGAATTGAACCCTAAACCTTCCAGTCTCAGGGCGGACACTCTACCACAAGGCCACTGAGCTGGTTTGGTGAAGATCTCCTGACATTTGGAATACCTCAATGTTCTCCATTTAATCCTCTCACTGCAAAATCTGATTAAAAGACGCTTTTGATTGAACAATAACTTAATTTAAGTCTGGCAAAAACCATAATCTACTTTTATGAGTGTTTTAATAAAATAATCTTAGAATTTTGTTCTAAATGATGATTTTTTTTTCTTACTTCATTAGCAGATGTTTTTCATGATTTCAAGAAAAAAAAAACTCATTTTTATTTTATTTTCTCCAGGTTTTTGCAGTGTTGATCATCAGAGCATCACACAAAAGCAGAGTTCAATCTTCATAAATATTTATCCTGTCAGTCAAACTCACTAAACATCTTTGAAATCAGAATCCTGATCTGGACATTTCCTGACCGACCAGCAGGAGGCGCTGGAACGCCGCCTACAGCATCAACACCAGATTAATGTGTTTCAGGCGGCGCGGGTCTGACTGTCCAACCAGACTATAAATGTTTACCCTGTTCTGACCTCAGGTGTGTTTTGGCCCCATGTGTGATGGAGTTTAGCCCCCCCTGCTTTAGAACCAGACGACACTGCAGGTTCTGACCCGGTTCGTCCTCAGTGTCTTCCTGCAGCAAAACTGTCATCCAGCAGACCTGCAGCTCTGGGTCCATCCTGGACCTCCTGAGCTCCGAACTCTCTCTGGACAAACTCAATGATCTGAAACGGAACATTTGGTGGAATAAAGTAGAATCTGAAGAATGTCTCAGTAGAATCTCTGGAAGCTGTAGAGATAAAAGCTGAGACGGATTCTCTTCTCCAAGCGTGATGAGAGTCTGGACCGCACACGGATGACGGTCCCGGGACGAGCGGGGAGACCAGCGTAACCAGGATCTTCAGACGCTTTCATGGAGATCAGAGCGCCTCCATGGGCAGGGCTCCAGGAGGAGGAGCTCAGCGACTCTGGTACACCTGCAGCGGTTCTGACTGCAGCGTCCAGCCGGATTTGGACTCACGACACCATCAGGTCTGCAGACCCGTCAGCTCACAGCTTCTGTGTTCATTGGAGAACCCGGTTCATCACATCAGAACCTAACGCAGCAAAACCGGGCTGAAGGTGAACCCAGAGAGGGGCGGGGTTACACCTGGAAGATCTGAAGCAGCTTCTGAGGTTCTCCTCACAGACGGATCAGAATCTGGATCAGATTTAAACTTTAATAGAGTTTGATACAAAGCAAAGTGAAGGCACTTCAGACAAACAGCAGAACCTTCCAGAACTTCAGAGACAGACGGCATATTTTACAGAGAAGCAGACAGAGAGCCGCATCTGTACAAAGAAAGGATCTCTGCGTTCAAACTAGACTGATAAATATTCAACTTCATGGATTCATGAGACAAATACTGAGATTCTCTTTACATACACAGTTGGGGGGGGGGCAGAGAGCTGATTGGTCAACAGAGAGAAAGTAGAAAAGGAGGATCTGCATCTTCATGGATGCAGACGCCTGAAGGACACTTTGGGCAAACATCTGCAGGATTCTCATCGGTGGATTGAGGCAGACGAAAGCAGCGCTGGAGGGGGCGGGGCTAATCAAAGACACTCCTGTGGGTGGGGCTCGGCGACGTCTTCCTGCTGAGCCGCGGTGTTCCCTGTGAAGCAGAGAAACCTGGATGAAGATCCGATCATGTCTGGAAGAACGTCTTCCAGATGCTTCCTTTAGGGGGCGCCACGCTCAATCCTCCACCAGCCTCAGCGTCATTTTCAAACATCTTCCAGAACGTGTCAAAGTCGAGGCCCGGGGGCCGGATCCGGCCCTCCAGATCATTTTATTTTATTGTGTTATCTTATTAACTTGTAGAATTTTGACAAAATATATTTTTATGGAGAGTAAAATATTGAAAGTTATTTCAGGTTTAAGTCGATTTATTCTTCCTGCATTTTTATTATTCAGGATTATGTTATAAAGTTACAGTTTTAAAGGAGCCCGACCATGAAAATTCTACTTTGAGATTTTAAATGCATTTCACTGTCATTCTTCACTATCAAGAACCGCAAAGTGGTTTTTGATTCGTAAAAGTTTTTATGAGGAATCCTCTAAAAACCTGCACAGTCTGCAGCAGGAAAACCAGCGGTTGGAAACGTGCCGACGTAAGATCGATGCCAACAGCTCCCTCCAGGAAGAGTCTGCGCTGCAAGCTCCGCCCGCAGACGAAAACACCCCCAGCTTCTAAGGGAGTTGTGGCAGGACATAACCGCCTTCCGGTACCAGAACCGCTCTCAGAACCATTTTTTAATCGTTTCCAATCAGACTGAAACCGTGTTTTCAGATTCTTTTACTGCACCATAGGGCTGCCACGATTAGTCGACTAATCGACGACTAATCGACTAT